>JAXGGA010001252.1:0-161804 GCA_038373865.1 Uloborus plumipes
TATGCATTTATTAAAAAATCTTTCCATCTGATTGAAGTTACATAACTTTCTATTTTTCTTCTCTCTTTCTCCATACAATTTCTTGAATGCAAATAATTAAAGTTATCTAGCTACTGTTAAGCTGCCGAGTATGATTATATTTCGTTGAAGAAATGTGAAAGAAAATTAGAGCATTCACAAGAATTTTTTTCAGAAGAAAATGGCATATTGTTTCATTAAATATTGAGTATTCTTTGTCGTTAAAAATGCAAATGGTTTCAAAATGTAATAGGTTTCTGGGACTAAATTAAAATAAATGTTTCCAAAGTAGTTATGCCGCTGCTTTCAAATGTATCATACATTTACAAATGTTTTTAGACTAGTTTTTAGATATTTAAAAATATTAGCTACAAAATCAACAATAGAGTTATAGATTTTTAAAAATTAGTGAATTTTAGTGATTTCATGTCGTAATTTTTAGAAAAATAAAAGCAGAAAAAGTAATAGTTTCTTTTAGATTTTTGTTTGGCCCTTGGAAACGAAACTAATTCTTGAAAATTTCGTTTCCAAGGGCCCAACAAAATAAACGTATGTCTGTGAACCATATATAAAAGCTTGTTGTAAATAAAAAGCTTGTTGAGAATAAGTTAATAAAATATTCGGAATCTCATTCTCCAGTTCTTCAGGTTATGTTGATGAATTTATTTACTTTTATTTGAGAAAAATTCTAATTTTATTACACTTTAGTTCAAATAATTGTTAAACTAATGACAACGGATCTTCAAATTTTTAGATTTTTTAGCAATGAAACCATGATCTTTACAAGTATGTAATTTTGCTCTGAATTTTAGCAGTAATAACTATTTGTAAGTCAATCTTGTTTTTTTTTAATTTACAACACTTTGGTAAAAAATTAATTGCAATTTCTTTCACATTTTGATAATTTTCAAATGACAATCTAAATACTGACACATATCAGTAGAAAGCAGAGAGTAAAAGTTTAAAAGAAAGACGTGTTCAAATGCTATATTTCCAATAAGAAAATTTCTAGCAAAAGTTAAAAAAAAAAAAAACCTGACACCATCTTCCTTTAGCCTCATTTCTGATAATTTTAATATGCATTCAACCAAAAATGAGTACACGTAATTAAGCATAAATAATTCTGTTTTCTTTTCGTAAGGAAAACAAAAGAATTGAATTTCTTACGTCTTGCAAGACATAATTTAAACATTCCTTTCATCAACTATCGTCATTTTGACCTTTTGATAATATCTGTGTAATTTTCTTTAGTAATTGCATTTTCTCTCTTTTAATCAAAAAGAAACTAAGTACCTAATCAAGTTGCCATTCTTGTAAAATGTTGATGTACAATTTTTGAGTGTATCTTTATAAATTTTCTTTAACACCTTCACACCCTCTAGTCTCATTATGATCAAGCAAAAAATAAAAAGGAAAAAAAGCTACTTATGTGCGTGCAACATATTAGAAAATCTTTCTAATAAAGTGTCAGAGAGAGAGCTTGTTTGATTTGAGATTATTAGTTAATGCAAAGTGTCTCGCAATATCTAAAGATGAGTTTTTTGAGCTGCTCTAAATTAAAAAAGTAAAAAATTAAATATTGAGCCAAGGCTTCCTTGTGTGCATGTTGCGAACGCGAGTCTCTTCAAGATAAATTGAATGGTTTCAGACGTACCAAGGCTCAGTAATTGTAGTCAATTTTTAGCCTACTTTCCAATAAAAGTTTTAAAAAAGAAATCGATTGACAAATGAGGGGAACTCCCGTAAAAGTATATGAATTAAAATACCAACTCTGCAGGGCATTTTCGAAGAATACCTGAAAATCAATTTATCCCTACAATAAGGCCATCTACTTAACCTACAATAAGGCCATTCCATAGAAAACGGTAATTTTTCCTCGCAAGTGAAGATTCATATATTACATTAGAAATAATAATGTAAAAAGGTAATCAGAACAAAATTTTGTTCGCAATTGTTTATCCCTAGTATGAAGAGTATTTTTTTTAACCTCTGGTACATAATCCCTATTTCAACACTGAACGATATGGTCCAAAAAACGGGCTCTGGTTCAAATGTGGACCTTTTGCTAAAAATGGAGCAATGTGTTGTGCACTGTCACAAAAGTGGCGATCTGTTTTATTTGAAAAACACACTTTTAAAAAAGTAAAAATTCTTCAACTCATGTAAAACTTAAGTTTTCCCTTTGAAAGTTATACAATAAAGCAGATGGCTTCTACCTGACAGCAAATTTAATAAAAAAAACGTCTTGTAGAGCACTTGTTTTGAACTATTTGTTTTTTTAGACGTTATAACACTTAAGACTGGTATTGTGCTTTCTTAACCCTAAGATAACATCCAAGAATGTTTTTAGAGTTACTGTCACTAAAATGATCCATTTTGTTTGAACAGGTAAATTGATAAATACTTCTTCAGGCTTTCACGGCCGGCGTCAATATGAAGAGGTATTTCCGGGCTTATAGGCCGTGGTCGATGAGAAAAATGAGTCCCAAACGTTTCGTCGACATCATCAGTGAGTAGTTTGGTTAGACTGATACGCTAGCTTCGGCCGCTCGTGTATTTAAGCAAACTGCTGATGGCGTGTTGGCTCCTGATTGGTTGCTGTTTCCTCGGCCTCTGGAGCGTTCTGGATTCTGGATGGATTTTCCGGAATGGGTGAGCTGTCTATTTCTGGACCGTTATGGCGAGCGGATCTAAGGACGGAATGCCATATTTTCGGTAAATTGAAGTTTTCTTCTTTTCTATTGAAGTTACGCGGATGCTTGAAAATTTCGATTGCTTCGCGATGAAGATGGGCATAGTAATGGGATGTTGTGGCCAGGATTTCTGTGTCTTTAAATTTAATGTTGTGGACTCCTTCCTGTTGGCTGTGTTCGGCTACTGCTGACTTCTCATAGTGTCCTAACCGGCAATGACGTTCGTGCTCGGAAAGGCGTGTCCTGATACTGCGCTTCGTGGTTCCAACATAAACGGATCCGTACGAGCATGGAATTTTGTAGAATGCACAGGGTAGAATGCACATTTTGTACCTGCACAGGATTACAGACCGGCTCGGGAAACTCCTGGAGAAACACAACGTCAAGACTATTTTCACGCCCACCAACCAACTAAGGAACTACTATCGCCCGGTGAAGGACCCCCGTGACCCCTTCTCTGCGTCAGGAGTCTACAAAATTCCATGCTCGTGCGGATCCGTTTATGTTGGAACCACGAAGCGCAGTATCAGGACACGCCTTTCCGAGCACGAACGTCATTGCCGGTTAGGACACTATGAGAAGTCAGCAGTAGCCGAACACAGCCAACAGGAAGGAGTCCACAACATTAAATTTAAAGACACAGAAATCCTGGCCACAACATCCCATTACTATGCCCGTCTTCATCGCGAAGCAATCGAAATTTTCAAGCATCCGCGTAACTTCAATAGAAAAGAAGAAAACTTCAATTTACCGAAAATATGGCATTCCGTCCTTAGATCCGCTCGCCATAACGGTCCAGAAATAGACAGCTCACTCATTCCGGAAAATCCATCCAGAATCCAGAACGCTCTAGAGGCCGAGGAAACAGCAACCAATCAGGAGCCAACACGCCATCAGCAGTTTGCTTAAATACCCGAGCGGCCGAAGCTAGCGTATCAGTCTAACCAAACTACTCACTGATGATGTCGACCGCAGTGTCCGACGAAACGTTTGGGACTCATTTTTCTCATCGACCACGGCCTATAAGCCCGGAAATACCTCTTCATATAGGTAAATTGATAGTCCTCAAAGTGAAAGTGGTGACCCGTTTTTGGACTACTTCTTCTAATATTACGTCTTAATTTACGCGATTTTGATAAACGTGGTATTTTTGTGGATCGTAACTACCACGTAATACGAGTTCCTGCTGTAAAAGACATTAAAAAAAAAACCCATTACTAGTTTTTTTATATCTTGAGCAGGTAAAAAACTTATAGGACAAAAATTACAGGTACAAAGACCGGTGCCAGTTTGCCGACCAGTTTTTGAGTGTATGGGTCCTGCTCCACATCAGCAGAAAACGCGACCGAAACCGAAGGCAGAAACCGAAAATCCGGGTACTTTCCATAGGAATACCATTTAATTCATTTTACGTTTCTGCTTTATTTTTCCGCTTTATGTCAATGCGGAGCAGGGCCCTATCTCTCCTAACAATCCAACGCGAGAGGAAAAAGAACAGAACATAAAAACAAACAAAATCATATGATAAGATAAAAAGTATCATTTCTCATCGATCACCGATCACTGAGAAACTAATGATAAGGATTTGAGAAACAATTTTAAAGAAAAGGAAAACTGCACAAATGAAGCCAATTTGAGCCTCAAGTCAAAAAATACTAAATTGAAAAAGTAGAACTGACGAAACGCAGCATATGAGACATAAAAAAGCCAAAAGCTGAAAAGCCAGTTTCATTGCCGAAAACTGCCTGCGGAAACCGAAAACTTTTTTGCTTTCGATGAGATGCAATTAAATTCTTAGGGTTTTGAAACAAATCGAAGAGTAAAAACTAATGAACTTAGGAAAGTGATTATCTTATATTTCAAACTTTTCTGATTTTTGTGGTTTTATACTCAATACAATGATTAGGAAATAGCATTACTTTGAAAAAAATCATTAATGGCTTAAGAAATTTATCTCTAAAACTCTTTCTTATTTCACAGAAATTTTGATTTAGATATTGTTTTGATTATAATAGAATCTGCTAAAATTAGAAATTACCCTTAATGCCTTTCAGGCATGTTTTATATAATTTCAATGCATTATTTTCTCAATGGCATTCCATTAATCACTCTCAATAACATTTATTCAATACTATGAGTAATTCAAATTCGTCTTGTCTTTCGTCTGTTAACTTATATATTCTTGTCAATGAGCGGTTAAAAAAAATATTGTGTAGTTTTAAAAATTGGCTCACCTGAACAGAAAGGGCTTCTGATAAACATATTAAAAGTCCCCAACGGGTGAGGGATGGGAGTTATGGGTTGGCTCGATCCTCCATCTTGCACTTTAGTGGGTTTTTTTTCTCAGTTTTTGTCTCAAAGTTCCATAAATATTTTTTTACGAGTAGAATCATCAATTCGTAAATTAAGAAGCTTAAAATTCTTTTTAAAACTTCTTTTTATTTTTATTGTAGCTATAATAGGTGCAGAAATATTTAACTTCAAAACTCGGGAATTTTTTAAAAACCGACCATTTCCCGCTTTTTTTTTTTTTGTATTTCGAATGGCTCTTCGAAGAATTATGTGTTTCATTATTTCGTCTTTTTGGTGTACAGTAGTGTGGGTCATTAGAATGATCGAATTTCTTGAAACTGGAATGCAGGTTCAGGAGGAAGAGGTCGAGACATGAAGAAAGACAAAAATGAGTGCGAGTGTTCTTTTAATTTTTCCCTACTCCCACCGTAGTCCAACAAACGAACACTCAAGTTGAGGATGAGAAACATATGGTTTTGAAAATTGGCACCCTACAAAAACGGCTCCTATTATGAATACTAAAAGTAAAAGGGTGCAGCTCGTGTCACTATTTGCATCAGGTTGCATTTTTTTCGAACGTTTTCGTCTTACATATAAAAAGTACTTGGCGACCGGGCCCCGCTCGGTTAAAAAAAAACAGGTTTATAAAATCGTGCTTTTTTTCTGAAGTTCGAAGTACTTAGTTAGATAAACTTGAAAAGCGTGATTTTAAGCCTTTGGTTGCAGCTACGCATTTAAAACAGCCGTAATTTATTAAAAAAAAAAACAAAATAAGACCATATTTGGACCAGACATCATCATCACAACCTTATTTAAACGAAGCGCCCCATAAAATCACATCACAATAACTTTAATTTTCATTTCATTTCATTTGGCGCCGAAGGCGCGGGAAGAGTTGATGAGAATGGATGCAGAGTTCTCCAGTACGCATTTGATTCTAGCTGGTCTTGACTTTCACTTCACTTCACACTCTAGGGTTCCCCCCCCCGTACTTACCGCAACTCGTGGTTTAACTGAGATGGGGCTATGAAGAGCGCTTTGTTCTTTTTGAATCAGACCAAGGGCCGAACTTTAACAGTTCAAAAACAATAACAACTCTAACGTGTCCCCAAAACTCGTTTGTCAAATACCATAAAAATTTAAATTTACGCTGATGCGATTAAATATAAAACTTATTGTTATAGAAGAACGTGGTTGCTATGAAACAGTAACAATAATAGTAATTATAATGGCAAAAAGAAAGCTTCTCAAACTTTTAATGAAAGCAGAAAAAACGGGTTTTTTTGTGAAAACACGCCGATGTAGATGAACTCAAAAACCAAAAATTTATCAAAATCGTTAGAGCCGTTTTCGAGATCCGAAATATGTATCTATATACACAGTCCAGTCACATTAATGTGACCACCTGTCAAAAGCCTGAAAAATCACTTTTCGCAGAGCGGACTGCTGCGAGACGTGCAGGAAGAGATTTATTTAGGACCCTGAAGGTATTCACTGATAGTTTGAGGCATGCCGACTCCAATGCTGTGACCAGCTGGCCTAGATTACGCGGATGAGGATCCATGGAGCGAATAACCCGATCGAGATGGTCCTACATACTCGTATTCTCAATTCCGTCTGAATCAGGAGATAGCTGGCCAGGGAAGAAGGGTAAACTCATTATGTTGCTCTTCGAACCACGCACGTACACTGGCAGCTGTATGGCACTTCCCATTGTCCTGCTGGTAGATACCATCCTCCTGAGGAAAAACATTGCGCATATAGGGGTGGGCATGGTCCGCAAAAACAGATGCGTAGTTGTAGAAATTCATCGTGCCTTCCACAATGATGAGTGAGCCCAGAGAATGCCAGGAAAACATTCCCCTGCCCATAATGCTCCCGTCTCCAGCTTGGACCGTTCCGGCAATGGTTGAGGGTGTTTGGTTTCAGTGGTTTCACGCCTTATACGCCAACGTAAATCTGCCCGATTGAGTGTAAAACGTGATTCATCAGTAAATGCTACCTGTTGTCACTCAATAAACACGTCCAGCTGCGGTACTGGCATGCAAATTCCAGGGTTCGTCGTCGGTGAACAGTAGTCAGCATAGCTGCATGCATCAGTCTTGTGCTTCAGAAGCCCAGACGCAGCAACGTCTTCTAAATAGTAGTTTGGTAGATGATGTTGGTAGCCTCTTGGTTCATCTGGGGGGTCAGTTGCTTAACGGTCAACCCGAACGCATCTCCGCAGCTGTCGTTCGCCTCTGTCATCTATGGCTCCTGGTGCACCACATTTCCCACGTCGTCAATTTTTGACAGTCCCATTTTTCCATGCACGGTACACTTTTACCACTATGGCAAGCGAACAGCTCAAACACTCAGCCTTTTGGAAATGCTTCCAGCCTTGGCCCGAAAGCCAATGATTAAGCCCTTTTCGACGTCGGATAAATTGCCTCGTTTTTGCATTACGCCAATGATAGAAATGGTTACCAAAGCCCTCACACACCCCCAACTGCATTGTGCTACCAAGTGCTTTTTGTGATTGGTAATTTGACGTCGAGGTCGAAAATACGTGGTGGTCACATTACTGTGACTGGACTGTGTATATACATGTACGAGACTCCTCTTCCCCTACAACCGGGTACTTTTAGTATGTTTATCAGGAGTCCCTTCTGTACGTGTGAGCCATTTTTATCTAGTTTTTTTAAGTGTACACCACAGCTGTATTAGTCTTCGTTTACTATACTAATACGGTTATTCAAGTAAACTATACTAGAATAAGTGGTATGAATCTCAAAATGGTTTTTGCACTGGATAATTTTTATGAAGCAAGTGTTTTTGTTTAATCAGTTTAATAAAATTGACGTGTATTTCAAAACTTTTTCTGCTGAATTTTGAAGAATAATGTTCATGGTTGGGCAACTTTGCAAATTCTAGGTGTTTCAGGAAGTAAATACCCGAAAAAGGCAAGCAATGTATGAATTATATGGCGGTTGTAACAGAAAAAAAAGAACAAGTTCAAGATTTGAATATTTTTTCTCCCTATTTTAAAAAAATGTACACTTGCTTTAAGTTTTACTTTTTCGAAAAAAGAAAGTGAAAGCGCGGATAAGAATGTAGCAATTGGAAGTAATATGCGAAAGCAGCTCAAGCGTAAAACTATTTCAATGGTAAGCAAACAGAGTAACAGAAAGGTACACTCTTAAAAGTGTGCCGCTTATATGTAAGGCACAAGATAATTGTGCCTTATATTACTTACATATCAGAGGCACAAAGCGCTAGGTGCCGTTGATACATACAAAGCACAACGAGATGAACTGCACGGACAGGAAGCAAAACTTTTTAAAGGCACACTGAATCGACCGTGCCTTTTAAATTCCCACTTCGCAAGTTTTAAGCGGCACATCGTCTATTCACGCTTTGGGTTTGAGGTTATAGCTGATCACGTGGCCCGTATGTTTATTTTCAATGCTGGAGATGGCGGAAAGTTCGTTATCGCAAAAATTCAGGATTAAATGTATTCTTTCGTCGTTTTCAAGCAATATTATTAGTTTGAGAGAAATAGTTTTATATATTGCATTGTTGTTTGATGCGGATGTAAGAATAGGGAACGAAAATCAAGTTGTAGTGTAGAAATTTGATCGTTCCATGCCTTTCCTTTGCAAGATTCATCGTTTGAAGAAACGGCAAATGAAAAGTCAGTCGGGTGCATTTTGTGCAGAATAAGCATTTTATGGTTTGCTCTGAACACTTACTATCAGAAGAAGATTTTATTTATCTGTCCATCCATTATGCATTATTAATTGCCGAGGCATAAACTGCTGTTTCAAACGTCTTCCTATGGAAACATCGATAACAAAATGGGCAGCAAAAGAGTGTGTTAGTGTATTTTTAAAATCTACATACTCCTTTGCTGATCTTTTTTGTGCTGTATGTTGACATTTTGTGCTACGACAGGTATGTAAAATAGCTCGTCCAATTTATTTCTATTATGATTTATCAGCGTTATTTTAATTAAAATCTTAGTCTCATTTGCCATAATGGTTTAATATGTTAGATATTTGATACTGTTTGTTGTTCCGGCAAAAAGCTCCATTGACAAAAGAAGTAATTATTTTTTAGTTGCATGGGCTTTATTATGATAAATATTGTCTCACAAGATTCGGTTGACTTTAAATTTATTGTACTACTTTTTAAAATATAGTAGGATTTTTTAAAAAATAATAAGTTATGATTTAGCATTTTTTTTTAAGTTTAAAATTAATTTTAACTCAATTTGATAATATTTCGTAGTACTTCATCATGATAAAGTATAAATTCCAGTGCCGTATTTACGTATGGGCTTAATGGGCTATAGCCCAGGGCGGCACGATTGGGGGAGGGGCACTTTTTCCATGCAAAGTGAAGACCTTTTTTTTTTTTTTTTTAGACAGCAGGGCTGATCGGCAGCGAGAATTACATCAATTAATTGAATTAAATACTGTTCTTTATTTAATAACGCTGGAATGCTGGTGGAATTTTTCATACAAAAGTATTGAACCGCAGGGGAAAAAAAGAAAAGAAGATGAGACAGGAATAAGACTTGAAAGATGAGAAAAAAAGACTGCAAGACAGAAAAAATTGTTCGTTAAAACCGGGTCTCGCTCGTTAAAACGAATTCTGTTCCATAGACTTAACATTGATCCAACAAAATATTCTCGTTTCCCTCGTTGTTGATTTATAATAATGTAAGAGCAGATTTGTAGTAGTAAAAGTTGAGATTCCCAAAAGACGAATTTTTACCAATTGGCTGATTGTTATCAACCAACCAATTTCATGTTTAACTAGCTGTGTGGCCGGGATTTGCACGGTTTACCTTGAAAATACATTTTATATCAAGTAAATATTTTTTTTAACAACTTTGAAATTCAACATCTCAAGGGGGGGCGGCCAGTTTCAAAAGCCCAGGGCGGCCTTACGTCAAATACGCATCTGATAAATTCTCACAAGAGTCAGTTGAATATAAATTCGTTGAACTTGTTAAAATATAATAGAATTTTTTTCGGAAAAAATAAGTAAAAAAAGACTATTCTCGTAGAAATTGCAGATTCAAAACTAAATATTTATAAAAGAAACTTTGCCTCTGTGCATTAAAGTTTAAATTCACTAATTTTCTGTATCGCAGCATTTATTTATTAAATTTAATAAATTTTAACTTAGTCAATTTTCATGTGACCTTTATTATGGTAAAATACTTTATCACAAGATTCAGTTGACTTTAAATTTACTGAACTTGTTATCTTTTAATGAGATTTTATTACACAAAAATACAACTTTTAGTGAAATTTGTTCGTCAAACAATTTTTCTTTAGCAGGCCGAGTACTCAGTGATCAATTTAAATCATTTTTTGGATCCGTATGACATGTTCGTAGTTATAAAAAACTGTTATGATGTTTTTGAATTGTAACAGAAGTTTAAATGTGTTTAGATGTGATTTAAGGAATCTTGCAATTTTCATCGAGATTGCATGGAATGATCGGTTATTATCCTGTACGTAATAACTAAATTTGAAACTACAGCATTATAAAACATCAAGTGTTTGTTCTCCCTAAAAAGATACTATTTTGCATAAAAGGTTAAAATCACTCTATATTTTATAGCATTTCCATTTATTACATTTAATAAATTTTATACTAAAGCAACTAAAACTAAAAATAGTTGAAATACCTTGTTTTGTTCCTATTCTCAATATTGTCTTTCAAAAAGTTACCTTTTAATTAAAATTGAATAAATTCAATCATGTAAGACTACCTTTGTTTCAGGATCAAACTGACAATTTGTTATGAAGTACTTATTTTTGCTATGTCGTACAATGGCAAAAACTGAAGCTTAATAGCATTTTTTTTCTTATCTTGTCCAATTTTCAGTTCTGTTGACAAGATTAGCGAAAATAAGAGCTTATACAACAATCAAATCAGAAAATGTTTGAAATAAAGTATTATGCACAAGATTTTTATATTCTTTGGGAAACATTTTGTTTTGATATATCTAATTAATGTGTCATGACGAATTAAAACCTAAAAAAAGTTTAAAACATGCAAGCACTGGGGTAAAAAATTAAGAAGTTACTATAAACTAACGTTGAAATTCTCCTTAATAAACCATTATTATTATTATAAACCTATAAGAGGCACAAATCCTTTTAAATGTAAGGCACTGAAATCAAAAATCAGAGGCACAGACGTTTTCAAATATAAGGCACTGAAATCTAAAATCAGAGGCACAAACGTTCTCAAATATAAGGCACTGAAATCTAAAATCAAAGGCACGGTATGTGCCTTTTAATTTCAGAGGCACAAACGGTGCCTTTCATTTTAAATGTGCCGCTTAATTTTCAGAGGCACAAAAATTCAAAATGTGCCTCTTATTTCAGAGGCACAGTTTTAAGAGTGTACTTGTTCATTTTTGAAACAAAAATAAACATGAAAGATTTGAAAGCAAAAGTAAACAGAAAGCACTTAGACAGCAGGTAAATTTAACTCATAAAACTTATGGAAAGGTTTGACTTAATTGGAAACGAAAACTTGTGAAGCAAAATGCCAGTTTTTTTTTCTTTTTATATTCTTTAAAGTAAACATATGCTAAAGACTAGACTCTTAACTTATTCGTCTAAAAGAGAATCCGATAAATCAATACATTTTCTGACGTAGTAACGCTGTATTGAACAATCATCCTATAAACTCTTTACACTGAATCACGTACCTTTCAAATTTGCCATAACAAGTGGGCACGTGCGAGGGCTTCAGCGTTCTCCTTATTGAATGAAATGATGTAATAAGTGATTCATTGTTGATTGTGTACCTATATTTAGCTCATTGAAATCATACGCCGAGTTTTGTAGGCACCAGGTAAACTAGGGATTTAGATATAATTACATTGAGTCACAAGCTGAGTTTCGAGTTCGTAAATATGGTTTGAATGTTTAAGCAATGACAGCAATAACAATTTTCTGTTTTGGAGAAAAAAAGGGAGCATAGCCTTCCACAATTGTTGTTTATTTATTGTGCTAAAAATCCCTTTTCCAAACGTACGGAAGATTTTTTTAAAAGTAAATATTTAAATACTTTGGATTTTGTGCGGCCCATCGCTGGTGCCAAGAAAGGGGCAAGATCCCTGACGTAGTCGGCTAATCTAGCTGCCTTGGCGGCTAGTACATATAATAATAAGATATTTGTGTGTGTGTGTGTGTGTGTGTGTGTTTATTAGTGGCATGTTTCCCGGGAAAACTGTAAGGCTTAGAAAAAAGAAATAAGTTAATTAACTAAAACATATAGGTTTATTTTTGCCGAAGTTGTGCGCTTCGGTGCGGATTTTTGAAAACATAGTAAGAAAGAAAGTTTTGACACATTTTACGTTGGCAAATTTTTCCCCTTTTTACCCCACAGATCTTAAAATAGTTAAGTAACAGAAAAATTTTTTGTGCCTCGTGATTGCGAAAGCCACAATTTCAACTCAAGATGCCGAAATTCACAAATTAGTTACTTATTTTTTATTTTTATAGTGTAATTTCAATTGCATAGTGTATTATTTTTTTCATTTTAATAACATAATTACGGAAAAAAAGTTAATTTTTTTTTCTGGAAAAGTGTTACAAAACATAGCTTAACAGAAAGCTGTTAAAATTTACATTTTATTTTGTAGGAATTTACAGCTAAGTTGAATCGCGGAAATAGAAAAATAAATGAATAAAATAAAACTTTATAGTTAAAAAATAAGCAATAACCGAACACAAAATCATAAATAGAAAACCAAGCAATAAATTATTTTTCAAAAACTGCATTAAAAAGAGGGAGGGGGGGGGGGTATTGCCAAGAATAGAAAAATACAGCTGGTTACAAATTAGCTACACAAGAACTAACCTTTAAAAGGAAAAAATTCTGCGGTTTCTCAGAAGAAGCATTTATCCATTTGAAACCTTTCTTTGATCTGGTTTTGTCAAATGTAATTGAGTTAATCAATAAAATGATTACTTTGTTGTTTTACACAATTTGTTTGTTGTCTCTTAATTTAAAAGAAACAGCAAAATATAACAATTAAAAAATGTTTGCTTTGAATGTAAAATTGATTTCCATTAAAGCATTTTTTTAGTAACTAGTTACATTTTTTCTTTACTGTTTTTCCCCAAGGAAACAATCTTTGTCATCTACAATTTACTTTGCCTTTATCAACTTTTTAAAGGAGAGGAAAAGAAATAACTATATTTCACTAGAAATGCTCGAATAAAATCGCAACTGAAAGAAAGAAAGTTTTAGTAGTAGATTCACTTTATTTCCTACTATAATTCGCTTTTCCCCTGCAGTTTTTTCATTACAGGAAACAGGAGTTTGATTGACGTTGGAAGGACAATTCTTTTGAACGAGAAAGATTCTTCGGCATCAAAATCGTAAAAATGTGAACATCTCATCAAAATTTAAATAACATTACTGGATACTGCCAAAGTTGAGCAATGGCAGAGAGTTTGAAAAATTATGGTCTATGTCTTATTTTCATGTCCATCCAACCGAATTGAAGTGCACGTTTTTTTGACCACACAAGTTTCAATAACGAGCAAAGGGAGACTGTTTAAAATCATAATCTCTGAGGGTATATTAGTGTTCTTTTTCCTACATAATTTAAATAGACGTTAATTTTGACCAACATAAGGTAACCTACAGTGTTAAGAAGAACCGCAAACAGCCCGTTTGTCACATCCTTACCTTCAGGTGCAATTAGTATGGACATGCGAAAATGAGATTGATTTTTGCGATGCAATGATTTGTGATGTCATATTTAGGGAAAAAAGCCAGATATTAAAATAACGAAAATTCTCCAGAGAAAAACTTTTATTGTTGATAGCAGCATTAAAAGTATACTGTGCATGTCCTTCCCCATCGAACGCTAATAAAGAGGTAAGATACAAATCTCTCAAAAATTGTCACTTACATTTTAAAGGTCAGTATCTTAGGCATAGTAATGTAATTGACATTTTCAGATTATTCACAAGAATTTCGAAAATAAAAAATAAAAAATACAT
Organism: Uloborus plumipes; assembly: GCA_038373865.1. Lineage (NCBI taxonomy): Eukaryota > Metazoa > Arthropoda > Arachnida > Araneae > Uloboridae > Uloborus > Uloborus plumipes. The sequence goes on from JAXGGA010001252.1 coordinate 14,033, forward strand.
AAATAAATAAGAATTTGGCTATGTTGTATCTTGTTTATATCCTCCCTCCTCAAATGAGGCATATTTGCAACCTTTCCCAACAAACGCTCATCATGTACTAAACGAGTTTTAGGCAGAAAAAAAAATCACAAAAAAAAACCCACTACGTTGTTTATAGTAGCTCATTCACATTGAAAACACCGTGACCTTTTCTAAATTATATGTACTTTATTCGCAATTGAATTTTGTTGTAATAAGAGCAAAATGGAAGTATTGCTAACTTGTTAAATAAGTTTTATTATATTATGTTTTAAAAATTAAGGTGTTTAAAAGCAATTAACTATTTAACTAAGTGTCACAAAGATGTACATATAAAACTACTATGTTGTGACCATCACGAAGTTTTCTTCTATTTCTGTTTTACCAATTCTTGGAACTAACGTATACCACAATCGCTTCTGCAAAATACTGATATTCCCGAAACCGAGAAGACGTTGATGATTGGAAATAGGCGATCTTAATTCACTAGAGTTATAATTTTGGTATCAATGCCTGGGCAAAGAATGCGTTTCCTTTGCACATGTAATAAAAGCCTAGGGAAATACAGTCTGTTTGTAAAATCCGCGCCTAGCACCCAGGAACGTTTCCACTTTAAAAAAGGGAGATGGGATGAAGAAAGGCGCCTCCTGAAGTTTTCAATTTAAAGCGTGTACTTGCTATCTCTTTAGTTCAAATCTCTCTATTTATTTTTTCTTCATTGCTAACTCTCCTGTAATCCCCATTTTGATAAGACCAGAGAAGCCCTGAGCAGTCAATAGCTAGATTCGTGGAAGGTTTCACCTAAAGAAGATCAGACAGTATCTATTTAAATATTGTTTCCGTAAAACAACATGGTTTCTAAAATAAAATACTACTCACGCAAATGTTGACGACAGCTCCAATTCTAAAACTATCGAAATACCTCTGCAAAAACAGAATTAAAGAGCGAAGTTTAAAATCATCGTAAAAGTCTTGCTTAAATTAATTACAAAAATTTGTTTGTTATCAAAAAGAAAATGACAACAGATAGAATTTTTAAATCAGTGACAGTTTTTCGATGTTTTTCCAACAATTAAATTGCGCGGAGACGAAATTTCAATGAGATCTATCGTTTACACTGTTAATTTGATTAAGCGGAATTTTTTAATATCGCCCCACCCCCAAACCCTGAAGCAAATGCCGCCAAAATCAAACCGGGGCTGTTTCAAGGTTCACTATTATTCTAAATTTCATTTTAATCACAGCAATACTTCTTGAGATACAGTAGTTGCAATGATATAAAAAGAATGTTCGATTGACACCCCCCCCCCTCTCCTTAAGCTGCTTGTGCCAAAATTGAATCAGTTCTTGTACCTTCTACTGTCTGCCTGCGGATCAATTTTGTTTTACTCCATTCATTACTTCTTGAGATATACACAATTAATGAAAAAAAAGGTTGATTTCTCAACATCCTTTTGAGATAATGACATCACAATTGAATCGCCAACTACACGCAAAGAGGTTTATCTTTGAACCAATGTTCGTTTGATTCTACCAGTTATTTCCTGAAATAGAGCAGTCCTCCAAAGCGTAGAAAACTTTCGATTGCTCTAACCTCCTTTGATGAATTGGCTCCCCAATTAAATAAGTACCAGTTCCCATGAGGGAACATATTATGTGAACCAAATTGTGCTCTATTTCATACAGTAGTTTTTGCCCTAGAGTGGCCCCAAAAAACTGGTCACACACACATATTTTCCAAAAATGATCAAAATGGACTTTAAATACAGAAGAAAGTAAGAATGTCTAACACCTCTCCAATTGTATCTAGCAGTTTGAAAAACATGGGTCTAAAACCAACCGCCTTATTATTGGAAAAATAATAATCTTAACGCTGTTAAACAATACGACTGACATTTCTCAGGTCTTTCAATGATTTTTAATGCTTAATAACTGACGGAAATGTAATCACTGAAACTATTATTTTTGCATAACATTTCCCTGCTTTTTGCCATGAAAAAAAATGTAGTTAATAGCTTTTAAATTGCAAACTACTTGTTTTATTCTTAGATTTCTAACCATTCACTATGTTTTCTATTCTAAGGGAATAGAACAATCAAAACCGAATTACTGGTTTACACATGCTTGGAATACGGCCAGAAAAGAATAATAACGTAACAACCTGCATTTGTTTTTCCCTCATGACGTGCGAAGCCGCGATTTTCTCAACCTTCTTTCATGTTTTACAGATTAAAAAACCGACCGGGTATATTACCTGTCATTTTCTTCCCCATTTTAAGGATGTTTCAGAGGTTTTTTTTCTTCTTGCTGTTTAACGTACATTAAGCTATATGTCACAGCTTAAAATAGATGTTTGATACTTTTTTCCATTATTTATGATTGGATAGTGGTGATTAGAAATAAAAGAAACGGTAAAGAACCCTTTCTGTGAGTTATTGACTTCAATATTAAGGGAAATATTCATGATTTTGAAATGAAGTATAAAGTGTATGAAAAATAACGATGTATTCCTTAAGAGTCATTATTTTGAAATCGAACAAAAAAGGGAAATTTTTAGCAGTGACCATTTTTGATTTTCCTCACTTTTTTATCTGTCAAAGTAGGTCATGAGAAATGAACATTCTGAAGTTTGTAGCACCCCAAAAAATTTTGTTCGCTCGGTAAAAATTCCCAAAGTTTGATGTTATGCAGCGCTTTTTTGGTAAAACGGCTGAAAGACGCATTTCAGTGCGCTGTAGTTTATTACAGAAACGCCACCCCATGGTTATGTTTACATTTATTAGTTTTACAGTGTGTAGTTATGAGGACCCCATAGTTATTTGGGTTGGAGTGCGTTGCTTTCTTTAGTTAAGGGGCTGCAAAGTATGGTTTTTAGCCAAATTTCGCTCGACATTGAACTGCGTTATTTCCCCCCTAAAAGAAACCCCCCTAATTTTTTTTAACATATACTGAAAATTTATACTATGAAGAGAATATGTGGTACAAAAATTGTTTAATATCTCATTGCTTTTAGGAGAAAAAGACTTAGATATTTGTCAAATTTTTAAAATTTGGGTTTTTTTGATCGCATTTAACTCAAAACAGCAAGTCTAGGAAAAAAAAAAACTTTTATGAACTATGGAACCTACAGATATATAAAATAACGTAAAAAAGAAAGTTGCGTTAGGTCTCGTCTCGTTTTCAAGAAAATAATTTTTTTTGTAGCTCATTTTAATGCTTTTTTCTGATAGTAAAATGTGTCCATTAAGTAGGTCAGATCTGCTGAAACTCTAAGTATATAGTAATGATGTAATTAAATTTGCAAAGGGAAAGAGAAAAAGACTAAAAACACTTAATTTTGTCTAAATTTTTATAATTTTTAGTTTTTTAATTGCAATTAACTCAAAAAACGTAAAATCCTGAGACTATTATTGAATGCACATATTACTAGCTTTGAAATATTGGAAAAAGTAAACTCTGTGAGGTATCTTCAGACGTATTCTAGTGGGAGGTCACAGAAACCTCCCGAAAAATTAATGATCAAAAAATTTTGCTGACGATTGGGCAAATTTGGAAACTATTGCAATGTCTTTCAGCCGTTTTACCAAAAAAGCGCTGCATAAAATCAAACTTAGGGAATTTTTACTGAGCGAACAAAATTTTTTTGGGGGGCAACAAACTTTAGAATGTTCATTTCTCATGACTTACTTTGACATATAAAAAAAGCGGAAAGTCAAAAATGGTCACTGCCACACCTTGTCCGAATTTCAAAACAATGGCTCTTAACACATCTAAGGGTTGAAATTAATATTGTTATTTGCAGAGAGAACTTATTAAGTTAGTGAAAATACTGAACGGAATTTCGGGAGCAACTTTGAAAACAGAGGTAAAGTATCCATTCGAGACAAAAATTAAATAAAACAATACCACAAATAATTAATTTCTTACAACATTGCTTTGAAATCACAGAGGTAATCATCAATAACCACGGTTATACACACTAGTGTTAAAAAGTTAAGCTTTGAACTCTTTTAAAACTCTATTTTCATTAGTATTTCTAGTTAATAAATTATGTTCCGATTAAACAAATTGCAATGATGAAAAAAGGCTATTTGCTTAATTTATTATAAGCTTTACTTTTATTTGTCATCTGGTAAAAAACACTTTTAAATAGAAAATAATAATGAGGTTAATTGCAAAAGTGGTTTAGAGAAGTATAATGTTTCGAATCACTGAATGTGGTCTGTGGAGCGACAGCATCGTAAGTCATCCTAGTATAGTTTTGAGTAATTTACTGTTTTGTAAAAACAGTTGAAAAAAAAAAGCAGAACTGGGTACATTTTAATTTCAAAAGAAGGATTTGTAATAACTCCCAATTACCTATCTTAGATGGAACTACATAAAAAAATCCGACAGCCTTGTAGTCAAGGACGTCATTTCAAGTTTTTCCAGGGGGGGGGGGCAAAGGGTAAAAACACAACACAATTTTACCAGGAAGCAACAAAAACAACGCCCACTTATATGTAAATACGTTGGTTTCTCAAAGTCAGGGGTGGCATTTGACCCCCTGCTCCCCCCCTAAATGACGGGCCTGCTTGTAGTGACATCCAAAGCAGTCTCGTCGTTGTTATGGACTCATCTGAAATAGTCAATAACCAAACTGGAGGCAGATGTCATCACAAACAGATAAAGGCTACAAACTGGTGAACAAAAAAATTCAGAGTATCAGCAAGGTAGCATATCTGCCTTCAGTTCCGTTTTGAGTATTTCAGATTGATGTGCCCTTAAACAGGACGAAACTGCAGGCTCTGGATGTCGAAACCGAGCAGTCGATATTTTGCATGCAGTTCTGCCTTAGCCATAGTTTAAAATGCACGCAGTCCTGATTTTTGCATGTGGAAAGGTTCACAACTTTTATGAAATTACTAGCTGCCAGGGCAGCTAGATTAGCTTCCTGCGGCATGTTGATGCATAATGTCTCCCCGCCACCCAACTTTTACCTCATTCTGATGTGATATTATTTGATATAATTCAATTTTCATAAGATTTTAAGACACACTACGTACGTGGTACACTAATGCCCAAGCAGCTAGCTGCGTGGCCCGGCGTTGCACGGGCGCTTCGCGCCTTTAAAGTAGTAAAGAATGTTTCAAAAAAAAAAAAAAATACTCGCCACCAAGGTGGCTCGCTAACAGGCGCTTCACGCCTTCACTTTTTTCCTGCATCAAAAAAATCATTCGAATTATTGAGATGCTTCGCGCCTTCAAAATGGTAAGGAAAGTTACAGCAAATTCAGCTCGCTCAAAGGAAAAAAGCAGACATAGATACTCAGTTTTTAATATAAGTAGATGGCTTTTCAACAAATGAATGTTTCAAAATATTACAAGTAGCTAGCGATAAAAAAAAATACGTAAGTGGCCCGCTTATGAGTTTCGTGTTCGATTTAGTTAAGCCTTCATTCAAAATTCTCATTATCATTGTTATTACTGTTTCATAGCAACCGCGTTTTGCAACAATGGATTTCATATTTAATCATTTATTAGGCTTAATCGCTTTAAATTTGACTACTTATTAATTGATATCTTCTCTAATTAAAATCGTACAATTATATAAATTGAAACTAATGAAGCCTGAAAAATTACCTATCTATCGGTACCTGGGGCCCTACTCTCATTGTATCGTCAATATAGTCGATACCGAGAATACGGGTTTTTTGTGCCCCGTGACGTCACATCTCGTGAGACACGAATACTCGCTAATCTCAAAGCCACTTCCAATTTAAGGTATCTAAAATCGCGCCGAGAAGTTTACGACAGGGTAAGAAGACGTGAGATGCCTTCCTCGGCAGTGAGAAGCTGTTTGTTTATTCTATTTTTTCTCAACGCGGAGTGTGCCATAATGTTTAGAAGTTCTGAAAATGTGGTTTAGTATGTTTTTACATTGAGAGTCAAGATTTTTTCTTTATTTTGAGTTTGAATTTGGGAGAGGCATCCATTTATCGGCAGTAATTGGGACTCCGCAACTTTGCCGATTATCTATAATCATCTTATTTTACTGAGAAATTGGCCAAAATTTTGCAAATTGAAATTACTTTACCAAAACTTGAATTTATATATTTACTTAACCAGGGTGTCGATCTAACCCAAGGGGGAGGGATACATTTCCATTAATAAAATGAGCTCTTTACTCAAATTCTATTTTCTACCAGGGGAGGGGGGGGAGCATTTCGTTTTTATCGTATCGTATTTAAGTTTAATTTTACCTCACAGAATAATTAAATTATGAATTTGTTTATTTCAATTCTCAAACATAAAGTGTTTTTAATGCATTTTGGAAAAAAGATCCGCAGACATGTGATTTAGGATCCATTTTTCTCTTATGCATTGCCCCAAAAATAGGATTGTAGTTATATAGTTTTGGAGTGATTATATTATTTTGTGGAGATTTAGAAGGATTGATATTGAGAAATGTGATGATTTGATGTTGGCGAGTATATTGATGTGATATTTAGATAGATATGATGTTTGGTTAAAATAGATTTATTATTTGGGTGTTTGTATAGGGGTTTTGGTGTAAGTTATAGATAGTATGGGTTGTATGGGTAAGTAGTGTGGAGTAAGAAAATAAAATTTTGTTTTTAGTTTTGTTGTTGGTTTTGTTGTGTGGTGGGATTGGGGAGTTTGTGTGGGGGTTTGGTGTGGGGTTGAGGGATGTTGAGTGTTGTTTGGTAGAATGGGTTTTTAGTGTGGTTGTAGATTGTGGTGAGAAGGGTGGTGGAAAGGAAATTATGGTGGGGGAGGGTAGGTATGGGTTGTAGGTTTTGTATTAGTGGTGGAGTTTTATTTTGGTGTTAGATTTTTGGTAGGGTAGGTTTGAAGTTGGGTTTTAGTGGTGGATGTTTGATTTTGTGAGAGTTTTATTTGATGTTGGTTTGTGGGTTGGGTTATTTGTGGGGTTTGTGGTGTTGGTGGGGGTTTTGTGGTGTTTGGGGGGATGGGGTGAGTTGATGGGTGTATGGTTTGGTGGATTTTGGGGGTTATAGGGGTAGGGAGTTGGTGGTGTGTTGGTATTTTGGTTTGGGAGTGGTTGATTGGAGGGTTTGGGTGGGTGGTTGTGGTTTGTGGATGGTTGTGGGTGTTTTGGGGTGTGGGATGTTGATTATGTTGGGTAGGTTGTATTGTTGGGTGGTAAGTTGGTTGTGGGTTGGATTTGTGGTTTGTGGATTGTGTGGGTTGAGGAGTTTATGTGTGAGTTGGGGTGGTTGGTGTTGTAGGTGTGGTTGATTGTGGGGGTGTGGTTGGGTTTTGTGTGTTTTGGTGGTGATTGGTGTGTATGGGGATGTAGTAGGTATGTGTAATTAGTGTGGTGGTTGGTATGGTTTAGTGGGTGTTGTGATTTTGGAGGTGTGGGTATTGGATGTTGTAGTGTGGATTTGGTTTTGGTGGTTGGGTGGGTTGAGGTTTGGTTGGGATGTGGTTTGGGGATGTATGAGGTTGTGTTTTGTGGTTGTGTTGTGTTTGTTTTGGGTTGGTGGTGTGGTAGTGGGTTGTTAGGTGTGGGGGGTTTTGTGGTTGTTGGGGGTTTGGTGAGTTTGGGATTGGGTTGTGTTGGGGTGTGTTTTGGATGTTGGTTGGTGGTGTGTAGTTGAGGTTGTGGGTGGTGTTTTGGGTTGTAGGTGGTGGGTGTTGGTGAGTTGTTGGGGGTTTTGTGTGTTGATGGGTGTGGGTGTTTGTGGGTTGGTAGGGGGGTTGGTGATTGTGGTGGGGTTTTGAGTTGTTTTGGAGGGAGTTGTTTGTGGGAGTTGGGGGTGGTTTGTGTAGGTGTTGGGGTGTTGTTGGTTGTGTTTTTGTGGTGGGTGATGGTGTGTTGTGTATAGGAGAGTATGGGTTTTGATTATAATTTTTGGGGATTTTGGGTGTTTGGGGTTTTTATTGTATGATGGTTATTGTTGTGTGGGTGGGATTTTGTTTGTTATTTTGGGTGTGAGTGTAGAGGAGAGATGTTTTGTGTAATAAGAGTATGAGTGATATTGTTTATAGAGTGATGGTGATTGTTAAGAGTGGGGAAGTGTGGATAGAATGGAAAGGGATTAATGGGAATATGGAGGAAGAGTTAGTGATGGTATGGAGGATTTAGAGAATTGATAGAAATATATGGGAGTGGGGTATTGATGTGTGTGGGAATGTTTGATGAGGTATAAGAGTTATGGGGAGGTGGAGTATAGGGTGAAGAGGTGAAGGGTTTTTGGGATGGGGATTAAAGTTGGTGTGGAATAAGAAGATGTATGGTGAGTATGTGAGGGGAAGATGTGGAAAAGTTGTATTAGTGTGGTGTAGTTGGGTGATTGTAGAAAATTTAATGGTGAATAGGGAGAGAGGGGAGGAATATGGTAGGAAGTGGAGTGAGGGAGAATAGAGTAGAATATATAGTGAGTGTAGTGAGAGGTATTTATTTGAGTGGATGAGTGTTATAGTAGGGGAATGGAGAATGAATAGAGAGAGGGAAGATAATGGAATTTAGGGTGAGGGAGGTGGATTGGATGAGGAGGTAGAGAAGGTGGATGAATAGGATTAATGAGTAGTTTGGGAGGAGTATATGTTATGAATGGTAAGGATAGGAGGATTTGAGTAGTATTGGTAGGAGGAAGAATATGAGGGAGGTTGAAGAGTGAATTGAGGATGTAGATAGAGAGGATAAGATAAAAGATTGGGAGTATGGAAGAGTGAATTAATGAGAAGTATATGAAGTAGGATGAATGTGGTTGATGAATGTGGGTATCAGCTGCAATTTGACGTATGGACCAACCTCCCTTCTCAGTCGGATCACCATACCCCTTGTAAAGTCGTCTATATGCTGGAAGTGTCTTCGTTGGGGACGGCGTGGCATTTCCTCCTATCACACGTATCCTTCGAGACAAAAACCAAATTTCTCCGATAATTAGTCTGGCAGAAAAACCAACATGAACATAGCCCACTTTTCAACTTCATTCTCTTATATCTTACTTCACGTGCGTCGGAGAGCTGCGCATTTCATATCATTTGGCTAACTCAGTGACGTTCGTCTACGGTAAAATTTGCATGAATTTCTGACCACTCCTTCTTGGTGTTGCATTTTCAATGTCGAGCAGTGTATCATTTCTGCTAAAAATTTAAAACAAAATTACTGACAGTAGATTTTTTTTTCAACCAAAATAGCAGTGTGACTAAAATAACATTTTTGCAATCTGAAAATTAATGATAATGTTGTGATGCAAAATTTCTCAAAGTTATGCAACTGTTAAAAATCAAATGATATATTTAAAAAATGTGAAAAGTTGGCTTTTAAAAACATAAAACATATTTATTAAGTCTTAATTTTTTTTAGACTTAGTGTCACTTTTACTCAAGATGGCGTGTGACTAACGTAACGTGACCAACGTAACCATCGAATAACAAGCAGAAGACACATTACAAACTATTTATTATGGCTAATCTCAGTGATAATTACAATACTTTTTCAGTTTATTTTAACCTCTTCAGACCTAATGTACCCATTTGGGTACATTCATAAAAAATTTCATAAAAAATATTTTTTCTTTCCAAATCATTTAAAAGTTACTTAAATCTATTTAGGACATTCTATTTTCAGTATTGTTCACTAGATTCCAGCATAGGTACATTTCCGAGAGAATTATTCTCAGATAAAAATGGCTGATGATAACTTGCTGAAAGCTGGCCCTTCTTGTGGTATAAGACTTAAGTAAAAATTCCCTTTACACTTTGAATTTTTAAGATTTAAATGTTTCATTTTGTTAAGCAAATCTTAAGCTTTAAATTGAGTTTAAGAAAACTAATCTGCAGCTCTTGTTAGTGTGTAGTTTTGAGCTTCAAACAATGTGTACCCGATTGGGTTCATCGATTTTTTCCATCAAAAAATAAAAAAAAAAAAAATTTTTTTTTCAACTTTTTATGTTATTAGAGGCTAAAACGACAATATATCCGTAAAAAATATTTTTTTTTGAGCGGTGGTATTTCTTCGGGTCTGAGGAGGTTAACTTCTTATGCTGTATGATTTTTATTTATTTATTTATTTTTTTGATACTTTTTTCACTTTGGTATTTTTTTTTCGGCTGAGGTTGACATTTCTATGGAATGACCCAAAAGAAATTAAAAAGAGTGCTAGTGCAAATCCACAAAGGAATACAAGATATTAAAAGAAAGAAGAAAAAAAAAAAACAGTAAAATGAACATAACGAATGTAGTCTTTTTTAATAATTCATGTTAGTTCCAGCATTCCGGTACAGTTTGCTTGTCTCTCCACGTTTCTAGAACTCTTTGTCAAGTTTTCGGCACATAAGATGTTTTGCGTTAACTGTAAAAAAAATGTGTAAACTTACTGTGGCAGCAGTGCTGAATGTACTGATATGAAGTAACTTAAGCAATATAGTATCTGGTGTCAAGTCACTTGTGAAAGGTTACACCGTGGTAATGTAACCACAGCGTAACGTTTCACCAATTTCTGAGTAAATTAACACCAGAATTCGCAGTCAAAAGAAATAAGAAGGGAAAATTGCATTCATCATGCTGGAAGATTAACTTTCAATTATTCGTTTATTTAATGCTTGTCAAGTTCATGTTTTCCCACTACCAAGCAATTTTACACAAAATGGTAAATTATTTGAATTATACACGATACTTTTGAACCCTGAACAGCGAACTTACCGAGTACAGAGAGCTGTTCAAGCAAATGTATTTGACCACTCGTTCAGTTAAGGTACATCTTGGTTACATTCATGAGACTTTAGGAGCTCTGTGCCGATATTTGTCTTCTCGCATGCGCTTTGAATAATACCCCAGTAATAACGATTAGTGGAACTTTACACAGGCTATGTGAAACATTCCTCCAACAGTTAGAGTTTTCTTAAAACCGAAACAGTCTACTGTAGAAGTTTTGTAACGTTACACCCATAACCAAATTATAATTACACAATTTCTTTAGTGTTTATAATGCGCAATTTACATATATAGCATATAACAGATGGAGGGATGTCTGTGTTATTATGATGTTTTGACACGCAATCATAGCCAAATTTTAAATTGAAATGTACCTCATCCTCTTTAAGAGACAATTTTCTAAGTGTCTCGGATGTTATGTAAATTTGCACTAAAAGAGGAACTACAAAAGAACCCAAATTAATGTTGAAAATAATTTGTAAAATTTTGACTTATTCCACTATCATTCTAACACGGACAAATATTCAATAAGTTAATTTAAAATATATTTAGTGCGTTAATTTCAATCTAAAGAATGAGCTTTGTTTTGTCGCCATTGTTAAAATAATTTAAACATTTTGATCACATAAAGTTAATCTTAAATTGAGTTCGCTATTTCGGATGTCATTTAATATAGGCGAATAATGTTAGTCATGGTAATTTAGGATTCTTAGTTCATTAACTATTACAATTTTAGTTTCGAACTTTTAGTTAATTATTATAATCAGTGGTTGAAATTGCCTTTTATTGCTTGCATTTACTAATTACTGGAAACGAATCACGTTTGATGAAATAATAGTCTTAATGTGCTGTTATTTAAACCTTGATATTAATCAGATACTGATAGAAATAGGGTATGGTGTTCTAAATAGCTTTTGCTAATTTTGGTACTTTATCAAAGAGTTATTTGGCAGAAATATTTTTTTCTTAATTACGTCTAAAATACCTTTACAAAATGTCAAGCATACTGTTTTGAAATTAATTATTTCTCTGACATGTGTAGTTTTGCTCCAAAATTAATTACCTAACTAAACTAGTACGTTTTCTATACATGTTTGCTCGTCCTGGTGAAAGCTGTAACTTTTATTTTGTATTCCTCCTTGGAACATGAAAATATTTTTAAATTATTACTCGTATTTCAACCGAACAATTCGTAAGTTAAACTTCTTCTGTTCTTATTGAGAAAATAGTCCTAAAATAGCCCTCTCTAGGAAAAGTCTAGCTTTGAAAAGATGGCACTTGGCTTTACCTTCTTTCAGAGTTGTTCACTTTTATGAAGCGGTGATCCGCAGAAGAAAATTGAAAAATGGAATTTGCGATGGTGGGGTTGACTCTGGAGCTTGAATAGGTCACCTTGATTACGTCACCCAATTAATGAAATTAGCCAAAGTGTTTGTTTGTTTGTTTGTTTGTTTCAAACGGGGCTGCGTTTAGCTTCTTGCCATTTGCAGACCTAGTGCATTCCTCGAGACCAGCACCCATTTTTTCACGTGGCATCGCCATCGGCGGAATGCCATTGCTACAAAATTTTGGACGCCCAGTTTTCCCACTAGATGGAAGCACCTGGGCTCTATTCAATGCGAAACTGCACTAGGAATTTCATTTTGCTAAGATATATTCAATACCAAACGAGTACGCGAGGCAACTTTTACATGCCGCATAATCATACGACATGGACGCTATCGATTTTCAACATCATGAAAATCCACCGACTGTTGCCGGGTTTGATCCCGCGCCTTTGGACGTAAGAGACCAGCGTCTCAACCACTACACCACTATGTTGGCGAGCTAAAGAGGTGAAACATTTAAATTTTGCACGGTCAAGGCAGACGCCTCATTGGGCAGGTCATTGTCTACGTATGTGGGTGGCTCTTTGTTTTACTTTTTCCAGAAGCGATTGCTCAAAGACAGCAGCGCCTCCAACAGCGAATTTGGTAACTATGACGAGGCCCTTTTCAGCTCAATGTTTCCACTTTAATTATCATCTACTATCTAATTCTTATTTTGTCCATGAGTGAGGGACAGCTCTTCAAAGATCGTCAGTATTGTATTTCAACTGCTCGATTCTGCTTCTGTCTCAGGCGGGCATTCAAAGTTCCTGCCTCTGAGGAATGTCATTGCCGGGGGGGGGGGGATAGATAAAGGGAAAAATATTTTTCAAAATAAAGCTACGGATAATGGTAGAAACATACAGTAACATTTTGGAGAGTTTTGTGAAGTAGGAGAGGCAGTTTTAAGTTTTAACTTAAAAACTGAAAATTCATCGCCACATAGAAAAACAAAATTCTTATTCAAAGAAATCTATAACAGGGAAGTTTGCTATGTGAAAGATCAATTTTACACTTACACATTTTTTACTAAGCCAAATAATTTTAAAAATATGTTGTTGTCAAATGAAAGAGTTTTGTGCAATAAAGTTCAGAATAAAATTTTTAAAATGTATAGGTTTTTGGCAATTAAACGGCTTTTTGTTATAAAATTTAAAAATAATTACCTCTGAAATGATTTTTACTTTTTCAATTTGAGATTTTTCCTTATTTAAATTTTGAACTCAGATTTAGATATAATCTATTTCTTTCATATACTTCAATTTTCTTTTAACATACATAAATCTAAAGCTAGTTCAATACTGTCGTAAATAATTTGAATAATTCAAAGAAATTTGTTACATGGAGTTTACTATGGAAAACTAATTATAGATTGATACGTTTATTACCAATCCAAATAATAAAAAAAGCCATACTGTTAATAAATTGAAACTAATTTTGGTTACAAATATAACATAAAATTACCTGAAACTATTCCTATAGTTTGAGTTAAAGATATTTCCACAGTATTTTTTCAACTCATAGTTAATTATATACTATTTTTACTTTTACTTATTTCAATCAAAAACTATTCTAATACTGTCTTGAATACCCTGTCTTACTCAATGAAATCTGCAACAAGGAAGATTGTTACGTGGTAGATTAAATTCGTAACACATACAATTTTTTTTACAAACCAAACTTTTTTAAAAATCTTATGTTGTTGCCCAATAGAATGATTTTGCTTTTCAAAATCATCACTTATTTATCTCTGACACGATTTTACAATTTCAATATAAGATTTTTTGTTTTTTGAAATTTTCGACTTGGAATTAGTTAAGTCAACCTTCTTTTCTTCATATTTTTATTGTTGTTGTCGGAAATTTTCCCTTTTGGGAACCCGAGCTCGAGTAGACAGATTTCCCAAATTTAAGTTAGAATCGGTACAGCTTTCATTTTTACGAGCACCATTAAGGTGGAAGTCCGATTAAGTTCAACACACATGCCATAAGTCCCGTTTATGGTGCAGGCAGCCATTCACAACACACATTCAAACAGAGAAAGAAAAAAGGACAGAAGAGAGAGAAAGTACATCCATGCCTAAGCTAAGATTCGAACCCGGAGCCCATCCCGTTCAGACTTTTCTGACCACAAGACAACGTGGCCGGTCTTCACATACTTAATTCAAAAACTATTCAAATGCGTTCTTGAATATTATATCCCACTCAGTGAAATCTATTACAAGGAAGATAAATATACAATTCATATGGTTTTTACCAAACTGAGTATTTTTTTAAATCATATATTGTTGACAAATGAACGATTTAATTCTTTGAGATGAATATTTAACTGTCGGAAACTGTTCTTGTAAATTTATATTTTTTCTTGTTAAATTTTGTAACTCAGAATTAGTTACTTCACCTTTTACTTCTCCTCACATTCAAGCAAATACTATTCCGATAATATCTTGAATAACTTGTCCCAGGCACAATTGTTTCTTTTTCCTCTCTTCCCGCTGAATAATCCCCCAACCAATGCTCCTGCTGTTTCATTGACGAAAGCCTTCCCGACACGCATGCGCAATGACTCTATCCGGAACAAAACTCCCGACTCCCCAACTCCAGTTTTGTCGAACTCGTTCTGCCGAGCTGTGCACTTGCCGCGAAAACCTCCCGGAACAAAAAGTAACTGCAACTGCAACTGTTAACTTCTCCGCCGGTGTTCGATGGATTCGCTCTTTTTCTTCCTATTGGTTGGACGTGATTGACGGAATATGCGTTAACTTTGATTATTGGATATCTTCCGCATTTGGAGCTATATGATTAACGAAAAATTAATCTACTGATGAGATTTTTTTCTCTGATGACCATTATTTTGACTAACTATTTTGCATAATGATTAAAGCGGATAAAATTTCTTAAAAGTATTTCTCCGTTCTTTTACCATTAGTTACTGATTAATTTCTAAAATTCTAGCTGATTTGATAAATGTCATAAAAGTATTTCTACGTTATTTTACCATTAGATGCAGAGTATTTTCTGTGAAATTGGAGCTGATTTGATAGGCTTATTCAGATTGTTTTCATATGTAATTGATGCACTCTTTAACGTTTAATTTTATTTAGCTATTTTAAAACTTAAGTCTGAACTAGTTTGATATATTTTATTTCAATGAATTTCAAAATCAAGCGTTTTAATACTTTACTATACATTTAAAAGAAATTTTGACACTAAATTTTATCCCCAAAATAAATTTATACGATGTTCTTACATACCTCTGCTCTTGACTTTGATTTTTACATAGACCAAAGTCTACATTTTTTTTTCGTACTTAGGTAACATTTTTACAATTTATTTGTAAAACGGTACGGTCTAAGAATGAAATCTTTTAAACTAAAATTATGTAACAATAAATATAATATTTTATTTGATGCTTCAAACAGATGTTTCTCTCCAAGTAAATATTACTACTGGATTATCTTTAATATAGTGATTTAAAAAAATCATGCTCATCACATTCATCTAGCCAGAAGTTTCTACATTTTTGCTAATCACTAAAACGCCACAAATTTGGACTGTGATAAGTAATTACCGTCATATATATTTCACAAGGAAAAAAAAGGTTAATCAGAGTTATGATTTATGTGGACGAATATTTTGCTACGCAATGATAACTAACCGCTTTCTGAAAAAAAAAAAAACATGAATAATTACTTTGAAGATAAATTAGTACTTCAATTGCATTTTTTATTAAGACGGCGATTTTAAATATACAATTTGTTTGCGTGCAGTGCGATTGCTTTGCTAGCAAAAGTATATATCTTAATTAACGGGTGAATATAAAACATTTGAAAGCGCCTTGAAGAACTTCTATACATTACTTATTTAAGAACTTGTTTTTAAAGAAAGCAAATTAATATTGTAATTTAACTGAATCTGTAAAAAACAAATCTTCTTTATTTTCAAGTTAAAGCTTTTACAATCAGTTTCATTAATATAAATAGTTATTGTCTGAAAGTACTGATGTATGCTCAGATTATTTCAACGAATATTTTGGTCGGTCTAATTGGAAATCTAATCCTCATGTTTATTCTGATATAATTACAAATTCGTATCTCAACAAAATGTGAAAGAAGAAAGGTAAAAAAAATAGAATTCAACTATTTTCTAACGTAGAAATATTTTTATTTATTGTATTCCGCAAAGAAAATATTACAATCGTTACTTGATGCTATAGCGTAAGGGTATTTATAGTGCTAAAATTAACTTCAATTATTTTTATATACACATTTCATAACCATACTTATTGAAGGAACTTTGAACGAGCTTATTTGCGTCACATTACTATAAACTAACTCCATGAGCTTATTATGAACTCAAGTATGGTCTCAGAGGCTTAGATTTGTAGTTTCTCCTCTCTCAAGCTCTTAGTCGTTCTTCTCTTTCTCTCTCTTTTTCTTCCGCATAAGTAAGAAAACAAATTATCTTGAATAGATAGAACTGTGCAAAAAGAATGTCATTGAAAAACTTCTTCAAATTGACTGGATTGCCTCTACCTAATATGGTTTCCGAAAAATAGACAATGTCACTTTGCAGCAGATTGAAAGAGTCGTTGGAAAGTTATGGGATATCTTCAATAGATAAAACTGTGCACAAATAGAATGTCATTGAAAAACTTCTTCAAAACTGACTGGATTGCCTCTACGTGATATGGTTTCCGACAAATAGACAATGTCACTTTGCAGCAGATCGAAAGAGTTGCTGGAAAGTTATGGGATTCTCAAACCGGCCAGCGAGGGAGAGTCGAGCAATTTCAGTTTCGTGGTGGACCCGGTGTTCAGTCATTGGTGCAATTACGACCCTGTTTCGCACGCCACCCATTACTTCGTTGGGACCCTTTTAATTGTGATATGCATTATGAGCATTACTGGAAACCTGTTGGTCGTCGTGGTCTTCTCAAGGTAAGAGGCAAATCTTTTCTGATTTAGGTAATGACCCAGTATTTTTAGATGCATGTATGTATTAGTGGGGCGACATCGATGTCAATATTTTCGAAACATCAACGCTTTTGCTAAAACATCGACCATTTTACCATCGATGTTTGAGGGTCAATATTTTTTCTGACATCAATGTTCTGGTTTCGATGATGTTTTTTCCATGCCGCTGTTTTATGGTTGTCTTATTATTATTTTTTAATTTGAATTTGTGTTCACTTATAAAGAAAGCTTTATTATTAATTAGTTACTCAAAGATCTGTCACACCGGAACGTTTTTTTCTAACGTTATATGCCTATAAAAGTTGACTTATATTTCAGAAATGTTAACAATCATTTTTTCAAGCGCATTGTTAAAAAAAATATTGGGCGTTTCTAAAGTTTTCGTCAGATATAAGCATGAGTTTCTTTTATTACAGCTCTCCGCTTCAGATATATATGCACCTATATTATTGTCCCCAGGTCTTAATAAGGGGCTGAGTTAACAAATACTAGAATTTTTGTTCAAATATATACTTAGTATGCATTTCAAATCCCTATAATTAATTAATAATTTTAGAAAATAATTCGAGCTTTGCATGTAATTTGTACGATTCCTCCACGTGTCTCCGTTGAAATTAAGTACACTACAACACTCCTTTTTTCTGTGTTATATTTTCATTTTTACTTTTCACTTTCTTTTTTCCCTTTCACTTTACTTTTTTGTGTGTACATGCTATGAACATTTTCTTTTGGCTGAAAAATCATTAAAAGTATAATGCATCGAAGGAGAGGGGCTTGAAGTATTTTTTTCCCCAAGACTCGATTTTTTCTTTTTTTATTCCAAAAATGTCATACCAAAAAATGGTATGACATTTATGTTTACACGCGAATGAAGGACTGTAGATTTAAACTGGAATTTTAAATGTCTCCGAGGGAATTAAAGGGCAAAAATATCAGACATAAAATAAGTTAATTGGGATATGTGCGGGTATAATTAAATGTTTTCCCACGCAGTTTTAATTAAACAGTCATTTTGGGAAATAAAAATAGTAATGCAGCCTTTAAGAGCTTTTGAAAGATTTGTTCTTAACTATAAAATTTTAGAGGAATGCATTGTTTTGTACTTTTATTATTTAAATGTATATTTTAAAACTATAACTTAAATTAAAAGCTAAAAATACTTCATATACATTTTTTAATTCCGGATAGTCTTCATAAGGAACTTCTTTCATTTCAAATATTAGTTCTATTTAAGCTAATCTCGGGATGAAATATTTGTTTGCTGTTTGCAGTTCATTAAGGTTTATGGCATGGTGTTTCAGTCATTAGGAATAAGATGTTTTAACTTGAGTTTTATACGATTCTTTATTAGCATGCCGTTTTTAAATTAAATAAATCGAACCAGTTTTTTTTTTCTGTTTTATAAATCTTAAAGTTATGCACCTTTTAATTCAATAAAGGTTAAATTTAACTGGTAAAGTAAAGTTAAAACATTTATATCGTTACAAATCTTGTAAATTGTTGTTTTTCCTGCCTTGCATCATTTTCACTAATTTTGGTTTTATCCGGCGACATGTTGCAAAAGTATCTGAAGATATCACTTCTACCATTTGTATATCGGCCCTATAACGTTTTGTAGTTTTTACACTTTCCCTACATTTAATAAGCATGAAGACATTTTCGCGCTTCGTTGTATTATGGTGTTTTTTTTTTTCTTTTTATCACTAGAATTTTCTTGAATGGATTATTTAAGTTATGAATGAATCGGAACACTCCGGATTTTGCTAGAACGTTGTAGAAATTTCTTTCCGAGTATAAATAGCTGGCCTTGAACTCAGTCAGTTAGTTGTTTTCAGATTTGATTTCTGATAACTCGTTTTTATTCGCTTGGGCGAATGTTTGTTTTACTTTTGTAATTTCTTAATTACTGTTCACGTTAGATACGTGGTGCTGAGTTACTGTTGAGAGTACCGTGTACTGTTTGCTACCTAATTGCTGGATATTTAGTAATTGTTTCCTGCTCCTATTGTAAATAAGTGTACATACTTGTAAATAAATTTATAGTTACTTTCTCAAGATTGGAATGATTATTTAAGAAAGTTGAAGGTGCTACGGACTCGTTACAATATCTTATATGTACTGGGTGGAAATCACCTCATGCATTGTTTTGCATTCGGCGACAACTTTGTGGTATATCATCAAATTTGAAGTAAATAGAATGTCCTAATTCAGTGATGCACGTACATAAATATATGTAATCATTTCTTTTGCTTCCTTTGGCATTTTTTTCACCTAAAATAAGGTAAAAATATGTTAAGGACATTCAATTGGTTGAAAAAGGTAACAATATGAAGCAAAAACAGCTATGATCTAATTTACCCACAGTTTGGCCGTGAGATCCTGAGACTGCAGCTCTGTCCTTTTTTAGAACTCAGCAGTCAGGAATAGTAAACAACCAAGGTGGAGGCAAATATCATTTCATTGTAGATAAGATTACCTTCAAACTGGTAGATAAAACTACTTTTCCAAACCAGCGAGCTTCCGAAAATCATGGTACGGTTCAGTTAAAAAAATGAAGGCAAAATACCACTGATTTTTTTTTTTTTAATCACGGACCTCACCGTTTGGGTATTGCTATACCAGAAAGCAACTTAACTTGACACTAAACGTCACTACGCGCGGAGCCAATAAGAGCTCAGAAGCAGTTAAGAATATCCGCTAATTCGCCAAGTCGGCTGTGACGTTTTATCTAGCTCGTTTTTCATTGGCTGACATCACGACGCCAGTGTCAAGAAACCTTGCAGCGTAGTATAATAAACCACATTTTGTTTTCAAAATAGCCAACCAGTCAATGCTATGTTGCACCCTCCTTTATTGCTTTTTAACTATTGTTGCGTTGGCCATCTTGTCTAGTGGAAGTCTGACTCGATGGGGAGGTCTTGTGTTCAAATCGTTCTCTCTCCTGTTCTTGTCCTTTCTTTATGTGACCGGTTGCCTGCCCTATAAAAGGGTTCTTAATTCCTTATGGCATATGCGTTCTGTGGAAGTTGGAACTTCACACTCAGTTACGGTATAGCTTTTACGAGCAAGCCCCAAAAAGTACAGCTCAAAACGTCAGCATGACTGGCACAAGACAACAATAAAGATTGTTGAATAAAATATAGCCTAATTCCCTTTTTTTTTCAAGCTTCTACTTTAGGTGTTTTGGAAGTATAACTCGAAAGTTGAGGAAGAACCTGTATAAATGAACAGGACTAATTACAGTAGATAAACACAATCTTTTCTTGTCGTTTCTACTTTGGAAATATATGGAATTAAGTAGCTGTTGCCAATTCGCACAAAAAACTTTAAAAATAATAATGATTGCAACTAAAAAAAAAAAAAAAATCACCGAATTGTGTTAATTCACCATTTGGACTAATTGTTTCAATAATTTAAGATTATCCGAGATTTTCCCCTGGTAAGAGACAAAGACAGTTACATATGTTATCATCAAATCGAACGAATCCCACAATGTTGCTTGTGACGTAAAAACATCAACTATAATTTTAATCACCAAAAAAGAACTTGTTTCAGTATTTGAAGAGCAGATTTGTCTGAAATATAGGCAAGTACTAAATAGAGTGGAAAATACTATACTTAAGACACCTAACCTGGCCAGCATTGGTCGTGACTCCGCAGATTCTAAACACTTTCAAGTTAAGTTTGCTCCATCCATAGTCGACGCGATCAAAATTTCTTCAAAATTAAAATCATGTCAATGAAATTCTTTAATGAAACTTTATAAAGCAAACAGTGACATAGAAGAAAACAAAGTACAGGATAAAAAAAGTGCACTTTATAGTTATGGGGAAGAAACATTTGAACATGTTACAATGTCAATCATCTTTTAGGTTTCTTCATAATTAACATTTTCGTTCTCAAATAAACTTACATGTGATTGGAATAATAATAACTTAATTATTTTAAGCAATATAAATAAATTGAACTAAAGTTATAGTGTTAAAACTTTGCCGAAAACAATGCTTAAAAAACCATTAAAATAATTCCGGGAAAATTGATAATGGAAATTTCAAACTAAAAATGAGTGGAAACGTATTTAACGTGTATTTATGTACATGAAAGGCGAGAAAAAGGAATTTTCTAAATTAATACTAGCAGAGTGGAGCGATTGACAATTCATGAGCATATGATTTCTTCAAAATTTGAGCAGTGTCAGACAATTTCTTCTAGTGCCTCTTGCCTCCTCAAAAAAGATCGAGATTATTCGCAACTGTAACGATAGAACGTTTTTTTAGCTAAGCAACAAGCGAAGATGTCTTTCGTTCGTCTCGTCGTGGATTTTTTTTTCCGGAGAGGCTATGATAGTGTCCCTCTTTACTTTGCTCTGCAGAAAGTAGAAGAAGGTTGAGAGTCGAAATAAGTTTTTAAACACTTTGAAAACAAAAATGAGGAAATAAATGATTTTTCCTCATTAGTAAATAATAGTGATTAGTTTTCATTTTTCGCATAAAACAAAACGTATTTTATTTAGCACCGCTCATGCGGGCCTTTAGTAATTTACCGGCTGAAATTAGGTAATCAATAAAGAGCAGCAGAAAGTTTTTTTTTGTTCTTTTAAAGAATTATGTGGTATATTGGTACTTATTGATGGTTATGTAATGACTTTTTTTTTCTTTTGAAACGAACTTAGCACAAATTCCAAAAAATAGAATGTTGTTTTTATGAGGTTTGAGAAATGGCATTAAGGAAAATCTACTTATATTAAAAACTGAGTATCTTTCTAACTATCTTTCTATCTTTCTTTCTATCTTTCTTTCTATCTTTCTATGTCACGCTTATTTCTCCTGAACGCCAATGAACTGAAAGTCGAACCAGGTACCGATAGATAGGTAATTTTTCAGGCTTCATTAGTTTCAATCTATATGATTATACGATTTTAATTAGCGAAGATATCAATTAATAAGTAGTCAAATTTAAAGCGATTAAGGGCTGAATTCAAGTGAAACATCATTGCAATCGCTTCAATGCGATCTCATTTTGCAATCGCTACTGGAAGTCGAATTACGATAGAATAGCATCTCGTAGCGATTGTAACGTTTCACTTGAATCCAAATTTAGGAATTTGCGATTGCATTGGTGAGTTGCGATCGTCCGTGTTTCACTTGAATTCCGGCCTTAGCCTAATAAATGATTAAACTTCCAAGACATTTTTTCTTACCGTTGCCATTTTGAATTAAAACGTTAATTAAATTATTGAACTATTAAAAATTCCAAGATATTTATTTCTTTCCGTTGCGATTTTAAGGCAGGAATTCAAGTGAAACACGGACGATCGCAACTCACCAATGCAATCGCAAATTCCAAAATTTGGATTCAAGTGAAACGAATTCACTTGAATTCGACTTACAGTAGCGGTTGCAATATGCGATCGCCTCGAAGCGACTGCAATGGTGTTTCACTTGAATTCGGCCCTAAATTAAAACGTTAATTAAATTGAACTTTTTAAAATGAATGAGTGTTATTTTTTCCCATTGTCATTTTAAATACGTGTTATAACAAAGTTCTAACAATTGTTTTTATTCTAACTAGCTGCCAGGGCAGCTAGATTAGCTTCCTGCGGCATGTTGATGCATAACGTCTCCCCTCTCTAACTTTTACCTCATTCTGAAGTTATATTATTTGATATAATTTAATGTTCATTCGATTTCAAGACATACCACGCACGTGGCCCGGCGTTGCACGGGCACTTCGTGCCCTGAAAGTAGTGAGAAAAAAATTTAAAGAGACTACTCCCCGCCAAGGCGGCTCGCTTACAGGCGCTTCACGCCTTTACTTTTTTCCTATATAAAAAAAATCATTCGAATTATTGAGATGCTTCACGTCTTCAAGATGGTGAGGAAAGTTTCAGTAAGTTCAGCTCGCTCAAAGGAAAAAAGCAGACATAGATACTCAGTTTTTAATATAAGTAGATGCCTCTTCAACAAATAAATGTTTCAAAATATTACCAGTAGCTAGCGATAAAAATTCTACGTAAGTGGCCCGCTTATGAGTTTCGTGTTTGATTTAGTTAAGCCTTCATTCAAAATTCTCATTATCATTTTTATTAGTTTCACGGCAATCACGTTTTGCAATGCAAGAATGGATTTCATATTTAATCATTTATTAGGCTTAATCGCTTTAAACTTGACTACTTATTAATTGATATCTTTGCTAATTAAAATCGTATAATTATATCAATTGAAACTAATGAAGCCTGAAAAATTACCTATCTATCGGTACCTGGTTCGACTTTCAGGTCATTGGCGTTCAGGAGAAAGAAGCGTGACATAGAAAGATAGAAAGAAAGATAGTTAGAAAGAAAGATAGTTAGAAAGAAAGATAGTTAGAAAGAAAGATAGTTAGAAAGATACTCAGTTTTTAATATAAGTAGATTATTAATGACATATTTTTTCTCAGGTACCATTTTGAAAATGTGTTTTTAAATAAAATTGCAATTGCTGTTTTTAGAAGGGACTTTTTCTGGCCGCGATCCATAAGTAGTCAAATTTAAAGCGAATGTTTAATTAATAAGTAGTCAAATTTAAAGCGATTAAGCCTAATTAATGATTAAACTTCCAAGACATTTTTTCTTACCGTTGCCATTTTGAATTAAAACGTTAATTAAATTATTGAACTATTTAAAATTCCAAGATATTTATTTCTTTCCGTTGCGATTTTGAATTAAAACGTTAATTAAGTTGAACTTTTTAAAATGAAAGAGTGTTATTTTTTTCATTGTCATTTTGAATACGTGTTATAACAAAGTTCTAACAATTGTTTTTATTCTAATTATTAATGACATATTTTTTCTCAGGTACCATTTTGAAAATGTGTTTTTAAATAAAATTGCAATTGGGAATTTTTAGAAGGGACTTTTTCTGGCTTCGATCCGAATATTAAAAGAACTTTTTCGTTTAGAATTTTGCAATTAATTTTACCGGAAGAAAGCGGTTTGGAAATAATTGTTTTTGGAAAGGAATTTTATTTGTAATTTAGGGAGAGTGCTAAGTATACGCTACTTGACATCGTCTTTATTTTTGAGGGAGCATGTGCAAATAATTCGATTGATTCTTTGATGCAGGAAAGCTTTTTAGCGAGCCGCTTTAGCGGGGAGTAGTTTATTAAACTTTTCCTTGGTACTTTAAAGGCGAGCCGCCTTGGCGGCGAGTAGTGAATTGAAACTTTCCTCGCTACTGTAAAGGCGAGCCGCCTTGACGGCGAGTAAACTGTTTAAACTTTCCTCATTTCTTTAAAGGCGAGCCGCCTTGGTGGCGAGTAGTTTTCTCAAACTGCCTTCACTACATTACAGCCCCTGCAACGCCGGGCTACGCAACTAGTAGTAACAACTAAAAAATGAAAAGTAATTGAATTCTAGAGTACACTCCTTATTTAAGCGCATCCGTAATAAATGCGTCTTCTACTATCTCTTTTAGGGCCCTGCTCCACATTGACGTAAAGCAAAAAAATAAAGCAAAAACGTAAAATGGATTACATAGTGTTCCTATGGAAAGTATCCGGATTTTCGGTTTCTGCCTTCGGTTTCGGTCGCGTTTTACGCTGATGTGGAGCAAGGCCCTTAATGCGAAAAATAAGGCAATAGAGTTGTGTCGATAAATTTTGATATTGTATACAAACATAGAGGAATTATGAAAGTGCTACTTAATGCTTCCTACTGCTAGTAAAGTTTAATGATTAGTCGCAATGCAAAGAGAGCACTTCCATATGATTTCCTATTTATACACCTGCTTTGATAACTCAAGACCGACTCTAAATAAAGTTCAAAATTTCAATTTATGGTTAGCTGTAGGTAGTGTGACCCCTATGTGCTACCATACAGGTGTAAAAATAATTCAAGTACATGGGAACATGCCGTGATCCATAAAAATAAGTGGGAGCATAAAAGAGCCTATATGGAAGCCTACTTTGTATCTCTATCTTCCCCAGCAGCCTTTCATTGAGCGATAAACAGGATTTTTTTTAGTGCCCTCTTGTGCGTTAATTTTTATTTTCTGAGCACAGGTATTTTTACTTTTTTCTTACTTTACCAAATATTTCACGTGCTTTGTTAATTTTTACAATGCATTTTTATAAAAAAGCAAGTATATTTTGTGATAATGTATCATTCCTTCTAAAACAACTTTTTATGCATGCATATACCAAAATTTTCCAAACTTGCAGAAAACTTGAAGCGTACAGGGGGTATCAATCCGCAACATTTAATGACAATGTACGAGAATAAAATGTTGAATAAAAGCACTGAATGCTGCATAAAATATAATGTATCAAACAGAATATTATTTTTACATGCACATGAATGTGAGAGGTTAATTTTAAGCTTTGAAAATATCTTTGTTAATTAGATAGAAAAGCTGATGCTAAATTCAGAGAAGCTTTTGATATATATTTTAAAACTAGTGTATTGTTCTTGTAATTCTAGATAACTATAACAAAGGTTAAAAAATAGTTTATCATGAATTTTATTAACAGCAAACGAAGTTACAGATATACTAAATAAACATTCATGATTAACATTTAGATAAATTTACTCACATAAATTGCAATAAATTTCATTAGTATACATTTCATAAATTGTAGCATTTCTTAAAATAATGACAGATGGTAACCACGTGAAAGCAAACATCTGATTTTTCCGGTTCAAATTCCTTTAAGCAATTCTTAAGCGAACAATTATTTTATGAGAAATAAAAAACTACCTTTTTTTTTTAAATGTAAAGGATATTTATTAAGCAACGCATGAACTGAATTAATTCCAACTTGTGCAATTCATTACGATGTTTAATTTATCTCCTATTGTTCTTTGATGTTACACACTAAAAAATTAGTGTAAAGTTACCATCGTTGATGGTTTTACACATATTTTTACACAACTTCTGTAGTAAGTAGCTCCAATTTTAAGAAAACTCTAATTGTTGAAAGACAGTTTGCCATAACCTGTGTTAAGTTCCACCAGACACTAAAATTACTGGAGACAGCTCAATTCACATGCGTTAAACCAAACATCGGTTTAAAGTTTTTAACCCATTTATGCCCATTTTTTTAAACAATTTTTTTTCAATTTTTATCTGCTTAAAACTCTTACTTGGAATGTTTTACATACATTTCAGGCTTAAAATAGTTCGCCGTTGCCATATTTATTAAGTTATTTAATGTATTGTTCATGGGACACTAGGCAGATATGTGCGCAAAATACGACCTCACTAGACTTTACGTTTGCAAAGTAACATGATAGAAGGCATCTGTGATCAATTTTAAGCAAATCATTTTAAAATAGTTTAGTTTTATGAAAAATAAGTTTGCAAAAAACACTTACTTTCTATGGCTACCCATTCTGGTTCGTTGCTTGACTGATTTGTCTAAAAATAGCTGTCAATAAATAAACTCTGATGTCCAAATAGTGGTTCTATCTGGTTTTCTCAAGAAGAAAGACTATTAAACTTGTGAAAAACAGCTTTAGAGTAAAATTATGGACCCATTACAGGTTTTTGTATGCAGAAACTAACAAGCGTCTCATTTTTTGGCAACTGGGCTTAAAGTTCTTAAATCTTATGAACGTAACCAAAATGTGCCTAAACCTGCCGATTTGTCAAACGTGATTGCATGTACTCGGTAAGTTTGCGGTTCCGGTTTTGATCTTATTGTGTGTCATTAAAATAACTTATTTTTTTGGAAAAGTTGATTGGTAGTAGGAAAGCATTATCCTGACAAACATTAAATAAATGAGAAATTGAAAGTTATCTTCCAGCTTGATGAATACTTTTTTTCTTCTTACTTTAAACAGAGAACTCTGGTGTGAACTTCACATAAATTAGTAGAACGTTACGCTACAGATACATATTATCATGGTGTAACCTTCCTAGAATGATGTGTTAATTTCACTAGATATAGGGGTTTAGTTACTCCATAGCTGCGGAGGCAACACAGCTGCCACCATATTTATGGAGTAAGGTTACAATTTTTTTTCACACTGTATATAGCAAAATATAATCATCAGAATAGACACTTCACTGCAAAAAATGAACCGTTTTTTTATTTTTATTTTTTAATATAATCATCAGAATAGACACTTCACTGCAAAAAATGAACCTTTTTTTTCCCCGTATAATACTGCCAGCCAAAGTTTCCAATTTAAAATTGTAAAACGCACCGTAATAAACTGCAAAACTAGCAATTTTACAGTTTCTTACTGCAAAGTTAGCAATTTTACAATTTATTGCAGTAAAATTTAGCTGTATTATTCTGTAAAAACAACAGTATTCTACTGTCAGTAGAAGTTCCATGTTAAATCTGTAAAATGCACTGTAATAAACTGTTAAATTAGTAATTTTACAGTTTATTACTGTAAAATTAGGAATTTTTACAATTTATTACTATAAAATTAGTTGTATTGTACAGTAAATACAATATTTATTTTTTACAGCGTTGAACAATGTTGGATTGTCGTGCCTCATGTTGAATAAAACCACAGTTGCGTATATTGTCTCGTTGCATCGATAACCCTGCCTCATTACGAGTCGTACTGTAACACGCATTGCACAGCAAATGCTGCTCTACTCGTGTTCGATCCTTCTATACTACACTGCAAGGTTTCTTGACATTAAGGTCGTGACGTCAGCGTGACGTTAGCCTATGAAAAACGATCTAGATAAAACGTTACAGCCTACTTGGCGAATCAGAGGAGATCGCTAACTGCTTGTGAGCTCTTATTGGCTCCGCCCGTAGTGACGTCAGTGTCAACTTAAATCGCCGTCTAGTATAACACTCTTCAAACTAGGACCAGAAATATTCCGATCACTTAGCAAAAAAAAGTTAGAAACCAATAGTTAATATGATAATCAAGTTAGGAAAAAATGGTACCGCTTCAATAACACGCAACAAATTCTTCTGTTCGTTTTTCTACTCAGAAAAACTTATTATGCAGATACTTTAGAGATCATTCTCTTTGATTTCATAAGACCATAAATATACAAACGGTATTCACTCACTAATATTTAAATTAACTGTTGTTTCAAAGATTGTTATCGTTTTAAGTGGTTTTAACATTTACATAAGTAATTGTCGATTTTCTGAAACGGTGCTTTAAATAATGTTTAAATATTTTATAAATCACTCAAAAGGCTTTTTACTATACAAAATAATATTTGAACCTGAAATTCAAAATTTCTTTCTTTTGTTGCATTTCTTACTAACATGAATGTAGTAAATCTTTTGTGCCACGCAGTGGCTCATGACGTAAAGGGCAAAACTGACGCTATTTACCAGCTACATGAAAAAAAATTAATAGCAACCAACTTCTGATTGCTATTTGACCATTTGACCACCACCTAAAAAATAGATAATTGGACCTTAAAATGTATAAAAATGTACACATGATAGTAAATAAATGAAAAGATATGTTTCACTGAAACAAAGCTTATTGATTATAAACTAATAATTTCGAGTAGTTGCAATTAATAACAAGTTCGTTAATCCGAGTTTATTTTTCATAATTTAATTACTTATTTATAAAAAAAATATAATACATTTAAACACAACTGTTTTCTTTAGGACTACTAATTTCAAAAAGAAAAGAAGGAAGAATTCCCCATTTATTAAAAAATGGAAATTATTTTACTAAAATCTGAAATCAAACTGTTACTACCGGGTACCAGGTGGTTAAATAGTTTCCTTAGTTCTACTTTATAACTAGTTGAAAGTCAGTGTTCGTCGCATAAAATCGAAAAAAATGCTGCCTTTTTTGACAATCTAAATGTAAATAGTATGAAAAATTGAGATCATCGTATCTAGTATTATGTTCTAGCTCAAAGAATACGTAAATCCCGCACTGATTTACCTAATTTGCGCTTTGACGGAACATTTCTTTTCTTATTTATCCATAATTATCCATATTTCATGATTATTAATACTGGGTATTTTGTGCTATTCACTTTTTCTTTATTTCTGAAAAAGACATTGTATTTCTTCATTTAACCCTTTAACGGGCACAAGCCGTTTTTCTCCAAAGTTCACATTTTGCATTAGAATTAGAAAAATGAAGCTCATTTATGACTAAAAAATGTATTTTTTTGAATTTTGTTGTTGTGGCTTCTGTTTATAAGGGGGGTGAGTAAAGTTAACCACCGTCCATTACAAGCAATGACATTTAACTGATTTATTCAATAGAATAAATATAAAATACAAATAATTTCACAAGTAAATGTGCATTTCTTGTAAAACTATTCGTCATTAGTTATTTAAAATTACACATTTTTTTAGTTACGCATGAAATAAGTGATAGAGAAACTAAATACAATGTAAATCACCTAAAATACTTTTAGTTTGTCTGATGGAACAGCATGAAACATGGGGCAGTTCACAATGGAACATTACATGCTGTACTTAAAACTTTTGTGCGTTTCTAGTGCGTTTTAAGTTCTAACGTAGGGGTAAGATATTTAGCACCGCCTTAAAAAGGGTTAAGTAGCTAAAACACTTTTTCACTTCTCGGAATCTCGGTGATAAAAAAATCCAGACTGTACACTGCAAAAAAATGAACTGTTGTTTATACAGTATAATACTGGCAGCCGAGGTTCCAGTTTGAAACTAAAATGCACAGTTAGAAATTGTAAAAATAGCAACTTTACAGTTTCTTACTGTAAATTTAGCAATTTTACAGTTTATTGCCTTAAATTTAAAATGTATTATACTGTAAAAAAAACAGTATAATACTGGAAGCAGAAGTTCCAGTTTAAAACTAAAATGGACGGTGATAAACTAAAATTAGTAATTGTACAGTTTATTACTGTAAAATTAGCAATTTTTACAGTTTATTACTATTAACCTTTTAACTGTCATGCCCGAGATAGTCTCGGGCACAGCTGGTTTTCGAAAATGTCACGCCCAAGTATTACTCGGGGTAATTTTTTTTTTTTAGTGCATCGTATTGTTATACCCGAATATATATCGGGAGATGTTTATTTTGGCTTCATCTCTTTGCCAAACCCGACTGTTTCTCGGGTTTGTGCTTGGAAAAGTGTTAAAAATCAAAATAACTTGCCAATTAAAGGGTTAAATTAGCTGTATTATACTGCAAAAACAGCATTATTTTTTTATAGTGTAGTACGTTCTGTTGACATTTGTGTTCTACGTTTTCATTATTTACTTTAATTTGTATCACTACTTAAAAATAGAAGCGAAATATCCAAAACAAATATTTTATTTTGATTAAGAAACCAAATTCTTTAATCCATTTTAATCATTAACTATGACGTACACTGCATTCTTCAAATGTATCATTTCTCTTAATCTAATATTTATTAAAATTTAGCTTTAATTAAATTAATTTCGCGATAAATGCTAATCCTATTAATTAGTAATGACGTAGGAAACAGAAGAGAAAAATGTTCTCTTACTATTTCTTCTTTTTTTGGAGATCGAGAGCAGCTTTTATTACGTCAAAGAAATATTTGCGATCGATTTCGCCTTCCATTAATCTTTATCACCGAATTGAATTTTTAGCACGGCTCCTGGGAACTTCGTATTTTTCACTGCAAAAACAAATGATTTTTGCACTGGTTACTTGACACGAACAAATTAAGTAGGGAGATTAATGGTTAAAATAGATGAAGTGAAAGTTTGTAACAGAACGTTTTCTGTCGTAAAGAGTTGTTAAGCTATTTGCAGTCAGTTTGCACTACAGATTCTCGCACTTTTCGATAACGAAACTCGTTTTTAATATTTATAGGTAATCCTGGCTTTTCATTCCAATTACAATTGAAATTTTGATGAACCCAACTTCAAGGAAAAATGGTAGAGTTATTTAGGGTTACTTTCAACCACGTGGTTTAGCTATGGTTCTTTTTCTGTATCGGATGATTTTTTTAGCATAGGGTGGGACAACCAGGCCCGTCATTTAGGGGGGTCAGGGGGGTTAATTGTCCCTCTCCAACTTTGAGAAATCAATGTAGTAACATATAAGTGGGAGTGGTTTTGTTGTTTTAATAAAATTTATAATGGGTTTGCACCCTTCGACCTCCCAGAAAAACTTGAAATGACGGGCCTGGACAGAACAGCGTGCAGTAAGTATAAAATTTACTGTTTCCTCAAATTCGAAAAAAATGCATGTAACTGGGAGCACAGTCTCTGAATATTAAATTCATTTACAATTCTAATATTGTTTAAAAATGATTTTCATGTTCTTCCTTCAACGGCAAAACATAAATTTAACAAAATTTTATTTACTTTTTTTGAAACCATAAGAATGAGTATCGACATTTTCTAAAATTATGTTCTTTTTTCTTTAACTGAGTTTGATTTTTAAGCAAAATTTAGGTCTAGGTCAAAAAGGTATATCAAAAGCTGCAATGCTAGGTCAAAAAGAAAAAAAAAAGAGAGTTTTGAATAGCTGCTGTTGACTGCAATATTGCTGGAGATAGCTTCCGTTTTTTTGCGGTAACTAGAGAAGTATAAATTAATAAGTTACAACTATTCTGCCGTGCTAAGCGCAAAAGTGGTATCTGCCAGTTGAGCTTAAACTGAGATATTACTCTTTAAAGTTTTGCGCCACCATGTATTTCATTCAGATGAAACTTTTCCAGATTTTTTTAAAAAATATTTCTCGTTCTCAAATGACCATATAATTTTGTATTTAGGTAAAATACGTCGCAAAAGAGCCACCTGTTGGCGACAACTCAATTTTGTTAAAAAGTGCAGATACTTTTGTTCTTAACACGGCAGTATTCTGAATTACATATGCATAACGTTTATTTTTTCCCAGAAAGTTAAAAAAAAATCTTAAGCATTTCTAGACCGCTTAAATGAGTACAGTAATTATATTTTAGACTTTCAAACGCATATTAAGCATTTTTATTTTCAGGGTAGTCACTAACACTTCCCCTTTTCAATTTGTTAAGAGCCCCAAATCTTCCTTTAGACGGAACCTTAGTTGAAATATATGAGGTATTACATATTCTTTACACCGCCGAACTTTCAGAATAAATCGTCAAGTATTTTATGGATATTTGAAAGCAGTCTAAAATCTAAAGTACCTGGTCATTTATGGCATTAAACTATAACCAAAACCGTGATTTTTCAAAGCGAGGAAAGTGGGTGCTTTTTGTTTCCTTGAGGCAAGTTTAAGGAACCGATGCTTGGAATGAAGAAATCCGAAGCAGTGTACTTTATTATATCATATAAAAGGACCAAGTTCATATTTATTTTCTATACAACAGGATAATGTTTTATTTGAAAACATATTTTAATAAAAACATTTCTTTGGAAATAAAAATATTTGCTGGTGGAATTCGATTAAAAAAAATCTTTTTAGACAAATTAATGAAGTTGAAAAGTGAACCTCAAAAGCATCAACGAAAGAATATAGTTTATTAAAGAACTGGTGATTTAGTTTCTATAAATAAATTTATCCCTGCGGAAAGTAAGAATTTTGGTAATAAAATAATATTTTTAAAGTGGATGAAAGAAATATTTAACCTTCAAAGGAGTTTAATACCGTAATGCTGTTAGATTAAAAAAAAGTAGCACTGAGAATAAAAAGGGAAATCGTTACAAAAAGAAAACAAAAGGAATATTTATTTTCAGAAAATTGGTAACAGAAGTTAATCCAATTTTAAAATAGCGCTACTGAGGTTAAATAGTTCGATAACATATTGAAGTATCTTTTAGAAAAATTCTGAAACTGAGATCTGAAGCAATGACTTTATAAGTAGCTAAATAAGATCTATTTTCATCTACGTCATCTCATTTACCATAAAAAAGAGTGAAAGAATATAGATTAATGACTGCATGCCCGTAGACTTACTTTTTGGAACTTTTTTATTCAAAAACGAAAACAATTCAAAACTAGTAAGTCATTTTATAATACCAAAAATATAGACTTACGCAATTCAAAATGTATTGAAGATCTTAGTTGCTTTGCGTGTCTGTCCTCATAATAATTTTACGAAAATTATTCGATTCCAGTAAAGTTTTAATCAGAACACTTCAGTACCGGATTTCGTTTTCTTTTTTATTTGAAGAAATTTCTAATCAAAGCTGAATAGTAGACATAAACTACAGTTGGTTAAATGACGAGATTTATATAAGTTGTAAGTCAAAATGATTCAGAAGGAATTTTCTTTGCAGAAACGTTATAAAAAGCCCCTTCAAAGTAAACCATGTTTTGCTTACTACTTTCATCACTATAATTTTAAATAAAATGTACGAGCAGGAAAAGACATTTAACATAAGCATCAGGAACGGATTTTTTTTTTTGCTTTGTTTAATCTGAGAATCT
The DNA here is from genome assembly GCA_038373865.1 of Uloborus plumipes. Classification (NCBI taxonomy): domain Eukaryota; kingdom Metazoa; phylum Arthropoda; class Arachnida; order Araneae; family Uloboridae; genus Uloborus; species Uloborus plumipes. The sequence goes on from JAXGGA010001252.1 coordinate 47,393, forward strand.
AATAACATGAAAAATTAAAATTCTATCACCAGAAATTCGAAAATTGCCCAGAAAGTTTGCCTAAATTCTTGTTTTCTTGTTCCAAGAAATCGGAAAATAGTATTGTTATTGCTCGTTCGTAAAAAGTTGAAACTTGGTTCCGCCTCGTCACGTGGTGTACGACGATTCTATTTCGCTGTTTTGGGAATGAGGTAGGTGACTAGTGCTGATAAAGGTTGCAGTTGGCTATCATTATCACCCTGAATCAACGCAAGTGCTCCATACTAGTGATGGGCAAGCAATTTTGCAATGTTTCGCAAATTCAAATGCCACAGTTTAAGTTTCCTTATTTACAGGTACGGCAGGCCTAAGTTCACCAATCACTCCAGCGCTAAAATTAATTTTGCTTTCTAGAAAGCGAGGAAAAGTGCTTTATCGTCGTGTGAATGGATTTTAGAAGAAATTCTACTGACTTATCATGGAATGCTTAAAATGGCGGTCCATAGAGCAGGCTCCCTTTGACCACATTCTTGACGGTTTGAGGCTTATGTCTAAACGGGCAAGATCATTCGAAATGAAAAAAATTCAGGTTTCTTGTCTATTTACATTTATTCATTATTTTCTGTGTGCGGTGAAAAATTGTTATTTTCAGATAAATCGCTTGTCTTTGGAGAGCAGTTTACACGTGTTGCATCTTTTACTCTCAGCGCAGTTTACATGTGCTGCATTTTTTTCTCTACGCGCAGTTTGCATACGCTTCGCATTTTAACTCTCTTACATGAAAAGTCCCCCCCCCCCCCAAAAAAAGAGCTTACTGCCAATGCTGGCTTAATTATTTCCATTCCTTTAACCAATCAAAACAGAGGGAAATTATTGTGACTGGAATCTAAGTTTAAACCAGCAAAAAGCTCCAATCATTCTTTGTTTCAGAAAATGAGCTGATATAAGCTGTATAAATGCTCATTAAGGTGTATAAATTGCATACTCACACCCACTCATTCACCCATATATGCATTATATATATATATATAGATATATATAGACGGAAAATAGATAGTTGATAAATAGATTGGTAGATATATTAAAAATAAACACTTTTTAAAAAAAATTTTTACTGTTAATTTCTTACTATTCTTTGCTCAACCATCTTACTCAATTTTATTTTCGAGAAAGAAATTAGTTTTCAGTTTTATATTGCGCTTTAATTTTTCCTAAGTCTTACGTTACATCGTATTCTTTTCTTTAGAATTAGGTTCTTTTAGGAGTTTTCTCCGGCAAAGGGAAAAGGAAAGGTGGCTAACCTCATTCCTGGATTACTTTGTAGAAACTTTGAAGAAAAAGGAAGTTTTTTGATAGGAAACCTATTAAACAAGAAGTTCTTCGGAGTGACTATTATTAGGAATTGTATGTGATGACCCATCATAAAGTAAAAATAAAACACGGTTTATAGCAGTTGAAAGGAATATATGTAAAAAATGCTTTGTTGCAATTTTAATTTAAAAATAGGTAGGTTGCGTAGTATTTGATTATTTGAAATTAAGAGCAGAAACGTGTATGCCTAGTTTAATACCTTTCTAACGCGCGCAAATTTAGGCACAAGAAAAGAGTTTAAAATCCTATAAAAGTTAATTTATGGGCTTATAAACGCACAATTTATAAGAAATTGATTAGTAAGCTTTGCCTAGATGAAAGTTTGTACTAATTTTGATTTACGCCATTTATTACGAAGTATGAGTAATGATATAAGTGATTCAGATATACCTTAGTTTTGCTTCTAAAGAGTAATATTCCCTTGCAATTTTTGTCTTTTTTAAGTAGTACAGGTAGCTCTTACCTTTAAGTCGATAATTGATACAGAACAAATCAATGTATACTTTCTAAGCAGGCGTACGGTACGTCAGAACTATTCTATTATTCTATTTGCTCAAATAAATGTGAGAAAAGCTGGTTTTCTCTGCAAATACATTTTTCCATAGTTATTGGTCTTGTTTTAGTATTAGAGTCCCTCTTTTCTTTCTGCATTCAGAAGTAAAGTCTCAAAAGACTAGTATATTATCTATTGGAAAGATAGGAAAATTGCGCTCTCTGATGGTAGTCCAAGGGTCCTGGTTTTATCCGGTAATCAAAGTCGCGATTTTTCCCTTTTGTTTTTCGCTTTTCAATAACTAGTCGCACTTTGCCACTTATGTACATTTGTTCACTACATTATATGCTCTATTTAAATCAAAGCAAGAACATTTCTTTTTTTTCTGCTGTGTAAATCTGGTTACATTACTATTTTAATACAAAAATGGAATAAGTTCCGAAGTAACATAGAAAATACGACGTAGGAATTGCAAATTTGCTACTGATTGCTGGTACGTGCTTCGTGGCATCAAAGAACTTGGTTTTCAATTAAAAAAAATGTAGTTTCAGGATTGACCGACAAAAGCTACGTTTTTGCAGAATAAAATAAGCTTAAAATGTTGAAGACGCAATGAAACAAATTGAATAACATTTCTGTGAATGCAGTTAAATTTGCCAAGTTAGCAAGTTTATTTTTTTTCTTTTGGCAAAAAGTACTTTCTTTTTAAAAAAATTAAGAAAGTATTCAATTTAATAATTTTTTTTGCATTTTTTAGTTCAAAAAGTAAAAAAAAAAAAAATACAGAAAAGTAAAATGGTGTTTGTTCTTTTTTTTTTTGATAAAAAGGACGAACCGCCGTTTGAAAACAGAAGATGCACGAACTTGCGTGAAAATCAGTTGCATGAGAACATTTTTCCCTAAGGAAACTATTTCCCATGTTCAAATATGTAATAAAAAATATAAAATGCTCGCAAGACTTGCCTTTTTTAAACCAAAAAAATTCTTTATTGGTGGCTATAAATTGACTTGGATCAGCCTAGCTGGGCCCAGAGCCTGTTGCTGGTCGTCACATTTGCATTTGTATTTTCACATTGAAAAAGGGGTGTCGTGAAACACCAAAACAAGAATGCGAAAGTAACCGAATTGGAGGCAAAAATCCTCCTATTGAGCAAAGCACGAAACTGAAGTCCATGGATCGAAATGGCCGTGTTGGCGGTGTATTGCATGCATGTTCCTGCCTTAGCCCTTGCTTAGAGGCGGTTACTCACTGCTTTATACTAATACAAGAATCTGCAATCAGTTACTAACTTGTGCATTTTCAACGTTTTATTTCCCACTGGTACTTTGTTGCACAAAAATACTTATTCATGTCATAGGATGAGAAGTGTTTGACCTTTAGAAATGAAGGGTAGAAACGTTAACGCAGACTTTAATCCGTCTTTAAGACATACCGATCGCATTAGCAAAGAGTTTAAAATCCGCTAAATCTAGAATTTGTGGGATATCGGCTTTGACAGAAGAGATTCATTAAACTTAGGAATTTTTCCACGGAGAATTTGAGAAAATTAATCTAAGGAAGTTTATAGCCTTCCATAGAGCATGGAGATATTTGTGAATTTATGATACGATTTAGTCCGATCAATTTGAAGAATACGTAGGCATACCTAAAATACATACCATTTAGCATCCAGTGCACCATAGCTGCTGCATTTAATTGCAATTTAGGATATCATATTCGTGTATGGTTCAATTAAATCATATAATATAATTTGTTAGTCTAGTAATATTTCAGTTTTACAAATTACGTTTTCAAAATATAATCGATTTTTCAATTTTGTCTGAAGGAAAAGGTTAGGGAAAGCTTTTAATTAGTTTTTATTGAAATAGAATAATTTAGATTAGTAAAAGTAAAACATCATGCATACAAATTATTTTAACCGAAAGAGTATATGTCGTCCTGTAAAAAGATCCGAAATTCTAATATAACTAGCATGGAATTCTTACAACTTCCATTAGTATTTTTTGCTGTATTGAAATTAGTCAAAGATATTCTATAGCTGAGGAAGCAATTGAAATAGACAGAATCAACTGTTTATAAATCTTGAACTAGAAAATGTTTTTTTTTTTAAATTAATAACGCTTGCCATGTGGCTTATGCAAAGAATTTTGTCTAATAATGCATGAATGCCATTAATAACCTTGATTAACTTAGTTCTCCCTTAGTTTCCTGACTAATAATATGGGGGCACATGCAGTCAAAAACGTCGATTGGATCTTTGTACTTGAAATTTATTGCACCTTAAGGTCTCTAGGTTACATCAGGAAGTCCAGTTCCGTAAAGTTAATCTCGCTTCAAAGTTTTCTGCCAAAGCCGACATTTCATCTGCAACAACGCAAGGCTAATTGACAACTGTATGAAGCTTGTAAACAGAAACATACGTATTTTGGGCATTTAAAATTCAAAATTTAACCGTATGTAACTTTTTTTTTTCAACGATGACGAATTGATATTTACTATTTTCAGTTTCTACTTCAAATTGGACACGGGTATTGCCATCTGGTGGGTGGACGGTGCTTCAGGACAGCGAGTGTGTTCCACAGAACCCAAGATCAAGGTTTTTCCCCTAGTTTCTTCTATATAGAAGAAAGTAATCATGATAGCGTATGAGTAGCATTTGTGTGTGACTTCTAGATCATAAAACATTTTGTGATTCAGTCATTTAAAAAAAAAAGGGTTGCTCGAAGTAAATGTGAAGCACTAAGGTCTAAAAAGTTTGGGAACCGCTGCTCCAGGAGGTGATTGGAGGTCCTCTGATTTCTCCACTGGTGCAGGCCTCTGTCTCCACCCTTCCTCGTGGAGTCGTCTATGTCTCGCAAACACACACTCGCCTTGCCTACATACACACACACACTCCTTCACACATACATTTATCTATCGCAACTCGTAACAGCGAAAAAAGTTACCGTAATCGTTGGCTAATTTGGCCCAAGAGTCCTTCTTTAGCCCAAGCTTTTAAAAAGATACGTCTCTCTCTGATAACCTTCAAATAGCAGTTTTTAAATTTACTTCAACAGTATCAGCTAGAGAGCAGCTCCAAGTACGCTGTACGGTCAAAATTAATTTAAATACTGATATCTAAAAGTTATCAGAGAACGTTGTATCTTTTTAAAAGTTTGGGCCCAAAGCAGAACCCTATGGCTAAAGTATCCCGCATTTCAATTTTTCTTTCTTTCTTTTTTTTTTTGTTGTAAAAAACAAATATGTTACATAAAACACTAAAAAACGTGATGGCATAATAAAACGTAGCTATTTAGTAAAATTGATTTCGTAATAACAGCTCAATCAGGAAAAAAACATGCTCAGAAATTCACGATTTAATTTAGCTCATCTTCAAATATTTAAAAAATTATACTTTGCGATATCTATGTTTATGTTAGCCTGTCTTCACCTCTCTCTATAATTTAGTTTGTCGAAATCCAGTTCATTTTAATAATAATTAAAGTCTGGTTTTGAAGAGATGGCACTTTACTCCTCCTTTTTTAAGAATTGTTCATTTTTCTGAAGAGGTGATAAATAAATGAAAACTGAAGAACGGATTCGCAAATGTGTTATTGGTTCTAGCATAGCTTGAATACTCCACCCACTTTAAGGAAATAGCCAAAGACGTAAAATATTTTAATTTTGTGATATCGAGGCTGTGATCAAAGACTGCAACGATTCCGATAGTTCATTTCAATTAAAATTTAGCGAAAGTAGGGTTGCAATAAAAAACGTAAACCTTGTCAGTTTTACTTTTCCGCCAACCAAAAGGCTGCTGCAAATTGCATTCCAATATTAAATAATCCCATAGCAAAAATATAGTTGTGTGGAGCACTTAAAAAAAATCAATTGATTCTAAGGCAGGGATTCAAGTGAAACAGGCCATCGCAAATTACAATCGCTACTGGAAATGAATTACATTAGAACGTTTCTTGATAAAACGTGCTAGATAAAACGTCACAGCCTACTTGGCGAATAAGAGGAGATCGCTGAGTGCTTGTGAGCTCTTATTGGCTCCGCTCGTAGTGACGTCAGTGCCAAGTTAAGTTGATGATAATGTAATTCATTTCCAGTAGCGATTGCAATTCGAAGCGATCGCAGTGCTGTTTCACTTGAATCCCTGCCTTAAGATATTTACTGCAATTTATATTGTGAAAAATTACAATGTAGAAAAAGAAATGTTGCAGAAGATGAATTTAGAATGGTTTGCTATGAATGTTGCCTCTTTATCGGCTTCATATGGTCAGAGAATTATTTCATCTTTTATAAAGAATGTCACATCGCCAAAATAATGCTAAACTCACAAACACGGCACACGTCAATTTCTTCCTTCTCTACCTATTTTAAGGAATGGACTCATTTTCTAATTTGATTGACAAGTGCCATCTCTTCCCGGTTTTATTATACATCTTATTTCCTATAAGATGTAATAATATGCTACGTATGTTAGTATTGCTTTCAGGGATTGAATTAATGTTCAAGGAGTGAGTTATTTTTCTTTAAAGCTTGCTCTTGAACTTTTAAACACCATGTGGTATATGGGTGCCATAATTTCACAACATATGTTAAAAAATGTCGAAAATGAATTATTTAAATTTTTTGACATTGATAGGGGCTTTATCTTAATATTGGCTAAATATTAATAATAAAATATTTTCTAAATTGTATTGTATTTTTTTTCTAAAAGCATCGCAAAATTTAATATTTGCATTCATATTGTATATTTTCTACACATTTTAAAGATTTTTTTTTTGATTGAGGATTAAATGTAGGTAATGTGACTAAGAATCCAAATGCTTCTGCTTTAAACAATAATTTAACAAAACATTTTCAAATAATTTTAACTTCCCTTTTCTTGCTTTTTTTTGACGTGTTCATAGTTTAACACAATGGAAAAACTGGTACCACTGTCTTGATAGGCTGAATTTTTTTTGTTTTTGTTTTTCATACAACACAAGAAAGACATACTGACAGAGAAAATGAAACTCAGGGCACAGGTGGAAATTGAGCCCCCGACCTCCGGCATACGTAGCGAAAATTCTTCTATGAAAGCAAGGGAACCTCTTTTCTCTTTTTTTTTATCTATAAAAACACACGTATGTTCCATCAATTACATAAAATTTACTGAAAAAAATTTCACAAAATTAGAAATTCATATTTACGTGAACATGTAACACTTTTATAAGTTTAAAAATTTCCCACTCTAATGCAAAGTTTGTGGGCATTAAAGGGTTAAAGATGAATGCATCTTCTGAAAATAGAGTACCATATGTTTTCAAACGAGCCTTCATGCTTTTACTGGAGTTTTTAAGAATGGAGAAATGTAGGAAATGCCATTTTGGCACTGCATACAATAATAATCAAACTAGTTATTTTTATAGCTCAGATGTTGTCGACTCACGGAACCCTAAGAGCTACGAGGTTCTTTTGAGGAATCGTATTTACTTTCGAGAAAAAATTCTTTAAAATTTGCTCTTGAAGTTAAAAATCACATTTTAAGAAATGAAGCATAAAACATATATATATATATATATATATATATATATATATATATATATATATATATATATATATATATATATATATATATATATATATATATATATATATATATATTAGGGTGATTCAAAAAAAATTTTTTTTGAATTTCTGTGGTCTTACCCCGCAGTTTTTTTACACTATTCATGAATGTGATGTATGTAAAATTTTAGCTCAATTGAATAATATTTAGAGGTCGCTCAATGCGATCGAATTCTGTTGAAAATTAGTAATTTCGAGAGTTGGAGTATATAGCTTCCTTACCCGAAATAATATTATTATTCATATAAAATGGAATAACTTAAAACGTTAGTTTACTCTACTAAGTAATTAGTCAATAAAATAATAGCTCAAAGTGAGTTGTAACGATTACCCCCCCCCCCCCACTCCAAAGCTGCATTATCTCTTACCTGAGTTTGGGTAGAAAATGCAGCTGCAAGCTCGGGCTGTGGTTTCTGTTTTCTTTTCGGTTGTTTCAGGTGTATGAGTTTATTTGGCTAAAACACCTAGTATCCACTCTAGACAGGGCCCAGTATAAGTGACAGAAAGCCATTTTGACAGTAGCTGCTACAGTACAAAGTATGGGTCAAAATGGCGAAGATTTGACAACGTCCATAAAACGGTAAATGCAAACTATTCGCTCTGAATTGGCCGTTAACTTACAAAAGTCGTTTAAATCTAGGACTTCTTTTGATAGTTCACTGGAACGAAACACTTATGCAAAATATAACGTGCAACTAGTAATGGAAGTTGCGCAAAGTTAACTTCTGATGACCCATGTAAAAGAAGTGTCCAAGGAAGATACTAGAGCTTAGTGCGATTTTCTTGAGCAGAGCACCTTCTCTTTGTGTATGTTTTCGTGTCCCAGGAGTGGTTCCTCGTGATATCTGTGTTAAAGATTCTTTATGGCTTCAAGTTATGGATATTTCCCAATCAGTTCAAACTTGCAGCCGGACAAAGAAAAGGTATTCGTAACATATGAATGTGATTTCTTTCACATTCTTATCGTTAATGGGAAAGAATGTCTAAGAGCTGGGTTCCCAGCTACCCTTTTTGTGCAAGCACTAAGAAATGATTTGGAATATTTTTAGCGTCCTTATTCATGTAAAGAAGAAACTCAAAATATATCAGCTGTTTGATCCTGAGCATTCGAATCTTTAAGATAGCTACCAACAAGGCTTCACTACCAAAGAAACTGAGGATTGTAAACGACAATACGGAGCGTGGCATGGCCCTTATTGAAGCATTTGTTAAGACTATCACTAACGACGAAAAACAAAGACAGTGTCTTCTTCAAGTGGTACAGAAACACAGAAAAGGATTCAAAGTTGCAAAAAAGTAACCTTAAAAAGTATTGCAAGAATTAATGAGCGAATTATATTTAATGTATTTAAATTTGTTTTTTATATTTTTTCCGTATTTGATTAGTTTTCATACTTTTCTGCATTTCATTAGTTTTTCAGATATATAGTTCATTTTGTGATTGCACTCTTTTTTTCAACGGAGATATAAAAAAGCAATAAAGTAACTTTATTATTATTATTATTATTTACGCTCGCATTTGTGCCAATATCATAAAATTTGAAGTACTCCTAAATGTAAATATAGTTTACTAAAATTTTGGGCGAATAATTCAGTATATATAAAGAGCCCAACTAAGACGGTAAGACGAATAAAGATACAAAGGCTACTTTTTCTATAGATATCATTTACGATCACGTTTTTGTCAATATCACGAAATTTCAAGGCGTTTGAGCGACCTCTAAATATTAATATATTTTGCCAAAATTTTGCACAAATAGTCAGTGTATATAGTGGCACAAAATAAGAGGGTAAGACGCACAAAAATACAAAGGCTACTTTTTTCTATAGATATCATTTACGATCACGTTTTTGTCAATATCACGAAATTTCAAGGCGTTTGAGCGACCTCTAAATATTAATATATTTTGCCAAAATTTTGCTCAAATAATCAGTGTATATAGTGGCACAAAATAAGAGGGTAAGACGGACAAAAATACAAAGTTTATTTTTTTCCATACATTTCTGAATCACCCTAATATATATATATATATACATACATACATACATACATACATACATACATACATACATACATACATACATACATACATACATACATACATACATACATACATACATACATATATATATATATATATATATATATATATATATATATTTTATTGATAATTGTGGCATTGCCTAGAAGGGAGAGATAAGGGATATGATGTTGCTGCACTCTATGCAAAAATATTTTAAAGTATTGTTTTTAATTAGTTAAAGTATTGTAATCATACATACGAAGTGCAGATTTAGATAAACAAATGAATTCAATACATTTTAATTAAGTCTTTTAATGAACAAAGTTCTGATTTAGGCTCCAAGTGTTACGATAACCTAACATAGAATTGTGTTTTCTAATTCGAATGTGTTCACGTTTTGTAAAGCAAACTAAGACTAATACAAATGATATTGCTTGCTACGGCATTTAAAACTCATTCTTCTACGTATTTTTATGTTTATGAACTCAAGTCAATTACTGTAATTTTTAAGCAGTAAATTACCACCCCTTAGCCAGGGCTAAGGGGCATACAAGCCAAACAAGCTAAGAGTAATATGTAGTCCATTGCCATCCAGAGATATTAGATGCAATCCTATTAAAACTCATCTGTTTGGAATAGACAGAAACCGAGCTGGAAGAAGAAATCCTCTAAAACAAACTAAGCGTGCCTAACAAAACTGGTAGGCAAAGCAGAATTATCACACCAGCGAGAGGACGCATCAATGGTAAGGTTCAACTCTTAAATTGAAAACACAGCTTGGGTATTTAGCAGTAAGTTACAGCCCCTAAGCGTGGGTTCAGGCAAATTTACATGTTGTACAGTTTTTAAGCTTTCATTCGCTTACAGTACTTCGCTTCTGTAACATGATTTATGACTTCATCTCGGTTACTGTCTATTCCAGACTGATGAGTTCTAAGGAAAAAGAAACTACAGTCTCTGGATGACATGAGCATGGAGGTGTATTACATGTCATGCAGTAATGTTCTTTTAAAATTTTATTTCGATTTGCGGAACCTCCAGAAGTGCATTGCAAAACCTTTCTGTTCTGGGGAGCCCAATTTTAAGAATACTGCTTTTGAGAAGGCATCGACTTTTTACTACATTTTCATAGTTAAGGCAGTATTCTAACCACAAATCCCCCCCCTCAAATTTCGGCTGAAAATTTCATTTTACTCCCCCGAATGAAAGTTTTTTTTTTTTTTTGGCGTGTTTGCACGTGCATATGTACCTGTAAACGTATGAACAAATGAAGCATCTATTTTGACCATCCAAGAGTGAGTTACAACGGGTTTTTTGTGACGTCTGTATGTCCGTATGTATGCATGGGTGGTTATAAATTAACGTGAAGTGTTTGGAGCCCTCTAGCGAGCGAAGTACTGATCGAAATATTGCCAAATTTCATGAGCGCACACATTAGACCATGCGATTTTGATTTCTGAAATTTAAAAAAGAAAGGTATTAAATCGCCACTAGGGGAAAATTTGGCACTGTAACAGTAAATTACTCTGAATATCGCGAATAAAATTTTAAAAAATGCTGTACAAAGCAATTTTGCAAAGAAAAAAGGATTGTTATTTACAAATGAGGTTTGATCGCCGTAGAATTTCCGGTGTGGTCCTCAAGATCGCCCGATCTCAATCCATGTGATTTTTGGTTATGGGGATAGCTGAAAAGGGTTATGTATCAAAGACATGTTTCTGATATAGCAAGTTTAAAAGATATTGTATCTTTAAAGGTCAGAGAAATCAATTCTGATAGGTTATGAGCTGCAGTGGAAAATGTTGTGCATTGTATCCAGTTCTTGAAACTTCACAATGGTGATCAATGATCATATTGAACTACATTAGTGACAGAAAAGCCATTTTTGCAAATAAAAAGGATGCATATTTTGGTAGTTCATTTAATTCTTCGACAATCAGGGTAAAACACTTTCGCAGCGTCAAAATCACCCCTGGTGGCGATTTTTAAACTATTTTTTTATTTCAGAAATCGAAATCCCATTGTCTAATACGTGTGCCCATGAAAATTGGCATGTTTCCACTAGTACTTCACGCGCTAGAGAGCTCCAAACACCTCACGTTAATTTATAACCACCCTGAATTTATTTATGTATATGCGTATGTGTGCCCTCATGTATGTTTCTCACATAACTGAAAAACGGTATACTGTAGAAGATTCTAGTTTAGCGCCTCCAGTTTGGTCTAGTTGTACACCTCCATATGTGGTTGCATTCGAATATTCCAAAAGGGTTCTCTTACTTCTTTTTGAGGAAAATCGGTGTTAATTTCAATGCAGTCCTAAGTTATGATTTTCAGACCACTTGAAGATACGTCGCCTTGCACTTGTTAGCCAAACAAACTTGGTGAAAAAATAATTTTTTGAATTTGGGTTTACTTTGCTGCTATTAGCGATATTTTGCAAATACTCCACTGAATTAAGTCAAATCAACAGTGTTTAGAAGATGAATCGCTTAGAACATTTTTCGCATTGATTCGTGTCAATTTAGGGGGGTAAATGTTTGAATTGTTTTCTTGCTCACTCTAATGATTTATAACTCCTTAAGCTTATAACTCGATTACAACTCATAGAGCATCTCTAATGAAATTTAGAAGTAAAGAAGAACCCCCCCCCCCCCCCCCCCCCCCCCCCCCCCCCCCCCCCCCCCCCCCCCCCCCCCCCCCCCCCCCCCTCCCCCCCCCCCCCCCCCCCCCCCCCCCCCCCCCCCCCCCCCCCCCACCCCCCCCCCCTCCCCCCCCCCCCCCCCCCCCCCCCCCCCCCCCCCCCCCCCCCCCCCCCCCCCCCCCCCCCCACCCCCCCCCCCCCCCCCCCCCCCCCCCCCCCCCCCCCCCCCCCCCCCCCCCCCACCCCCCCCCCCCCCCCCCCCCCCCCCCCCCCCCCCCCCCCCCCCCCCCCCCCCCCCCCCCCCCCCCCCCCCCCCCCCCCCCCCCCCCCCCCCACCCCCCCCCCCCCCCCCCACCCCCCCCCCCCCCCCCCCCCCCCCCCCCCCCCCCCCCCCCCCCCCCCCACCCCCCCCCCCCCCCCCCCCCCCCCCCCCCCCCCCCCCCCCCCCCCCCCCCCCCCCCCCCCCCCCCCCCCCCCCCCCCCCCCCCCCCCCCCCCCCCCCCCCCCCCCCCCCACCCCCCCCCCCCCCCCCCCCCCCCCCCCCCCCCCCCCCCCCCCCCCCACCCCCCCCCCCCCCCCCCCCCCCCCCCCCCCCCCCCCACCCCCCCCCCCCCCCCCCCCCCCCCCCCCCCACCCCCCCCCCCCCCCCCCCCCCCCCCCCCCCCCCCTCCCCCCCCCCCCCCCCCCCCCCCCCCCCCCCCCCCCCCCCCCCCCACCCCCCCCCCCCCCCCCCCCCCCCCCCCCCCCCCCACCCCCCCCCCCCCCCCCCCCCCCCCCCCCCCCCCCCCCCCCCCCCCCCCCCCCCCCCCCCCCCCCCCCCCCCCCCCCCCCCCCCCCCCCCCCCCCCCCCCCCCCCCCCCCCCCCCCCCCCCCCCCCCCCCCCCCCACCCCCCCCCCCCCCCCCCCACCCCCCCCCCCCCCCCCCCCCCCCCCCCCCCCCCCCCCCCCCCCCCCCCCCCCCCCCCCCCCCCCACCCCCCCCCCCCCCCCCCCCCCCCCCCCCCCCCCCCCCCCCCCCCCCCCCCCCCCCCCCCCCCCCCCCCCCTCCCCCCCCCCCCCCCCCCCCCCCCCCCCCCCCCCCCCCCCCCCACCCCCCCCCCCCCCCCCCCCCCCCCCCCCCCCCCCCCCCCCCCCCCCACCCCCCCCCCCCCCCCCCCCCCCCCCCCCCCCCCCCCCCCCCCCCCCCCCCCCCCCCCACCCCCCCCCCCCCCCCCCCCCCCCCCCCCCCCCCCCCCCCCCCCCCCCCCCCCCCCCCCCCCCCCCCCCCCCCCCCCCCCCCCCACCCCCCCCCCCCCCCCCCCCCCCCCCCCCACCCCCCCCCCCCCCCCCCCCCCCCCCCCCCCCCCCCCCCCCCCCCCCCCCCACCCCCCCCCCCCCCCCCCCCCCCCCCCCCCCCCCCCCCCCCACCCCCCCCCCCCCCCCCCCCCCCCCCCCCCCCCCCCCCCCCCCCCCCCCCCCCCCCCCCCCCCCCCCCCACCCCCCCCCCCCCCCCCCCCCCCCCCCCCCCCCCCCCCCCCCCCCCCCCCCCCCACCCCCCCCCCCCCCCCCCCCCCCCCCCCCCCCCCCCCCCCCCCCCCCCACCCCCCCCCCCCCCCCCCCCCCACCCCCCCCCCCCCCCCCCCCCCCCCCCCCCCCCCCCCCCCCCCCCCCCCCCCCCCCCCCCCCCCCCCCCCACCCCCCCCCCCCCCCCCCCCCCCCCCCCCCCCCGCCCCCCCCCCCCCCCCCCCCCCCCCCCCCCCCACCCCCCCCCCCCCCCCCCCCCCCCCCCCCCCCCCCCCCCCCCCCCACCCCCCCCCCCCCCCCCCCCCCCCCCTCCCCCCCCCCCCCCCCCCCCCCCCCCCCCCTCCCCCCCCCCCCCCCCCCCCCCCCCCACCCCCCCCCCCCCCCCCCCCCCCCCCCCCCCCCCCCCACCCCCCCCCCCCCCCCCCCCCCCCCCTCCCCCCCCCCCCCCCCCCCCCCCCCCCCCCCCCCCCCCCCCCCCCCACCCCCCCCCCCCCCCCACCCCCCCCCCCCCCCCCCCCCCCCCCCCCCCCCCCCCCCCCCCCCACCCCCCCCCCACCCCCCCCCTCCCCCCCACACCCCCCCCCCCCCCCCCACGCCCCCCCACCCCCGCCCCACCGCCCCCGCACCCCCCCCCCCCCCTCCCCCCCGCCACCCCCCCCCCCCCCCCCTCCCCCCCCCCCCACTCCCCCCCCCCGCCCTCCCCCCCAACCCCCCACCCTCTCCCCCCCCAATACCCCCTCACCCGACCCCACACTCCCCCTCCACCCCCCCTACCCCTCCCCTCCCCGCCCACCCCCCACCACCGCCCCCTCCCCTCCCCCCCCCCCCCCCACCCCCCCGCCCCCCCCCCCCTCCCCCCCCTCCCCCCGCCTACCCCTCCCCCTCCCCCCTCCCCCGACACCCGCATACCACCCCCCCTCCCCCCCCCGCCCCCACCCCCCCCCCCGCCCCCCCCCCCCCCCCCCCCGACACTCCCGACCCCCTCCCCGCCCCCCTCCCCCCTCCCCCCCCCCACCCCCCACCCCCCTCCCCACCCCCCCCCCCCACCCCACCCAACGCCCGCCCCACCCCCCACCCTGCACCCCCCTCCCCCCCCCCCTCCCCCACCACCCACCCCCCCCCACTCCCCCATCCCCCCCCACCCAACTGCCCCGCCCACGCGCACCCTCCCCCCCGCCCTCACCTGCACCCCCCCCACCCCCCCACCCCCCACCGCCTCCCCCCCCGCCCCCTCCGCCCACCCCCTCCCACCCCTCCCCCCTCTCCCCCCCTCCCCCCCCCCCCACCCCCCCCCCCCCCCACCTCCCCCCCCCCCCCCCCCCGCCCCCCCCCCACCCCCACCCGCCCCTCCCACGCCCCCACCCCCCACCCCTCACCCCGCCCCCCCCCCCGTCAACCCCCCTCCTCCCAGCCCCACTCCCCCCCCTCACCAGCTCGCCCCCTCGTTCCTCCCCCGCCGTCCCTCCACTCCTCCTTCCCAATCCCACCCAAATTCCAGCCTCCAACCCTCCCTTCGCCATACACCCTCGCCACGCACCCACCACACCCCTCAACCCCCTCCCCCCGTCGCTACACGCTAATCCCCCCTGCCCACTTCTACCACCAGCCATCCCTCCCCCGCCCTCCACCTACGCCCCGCCCACCCACATGCCTACCCCGCCGCGCTCCCCACCCACCCCCGCCCGCAACCGCCTCCGCCCTAGACATCCCACCTCCCCACCCCCCAACCCCCCCCCCACCCCCTCCCCCCCCCAGCTCCCCCCCCCTCAATCCCCCAACTGCCCCTCTCCACTGAGGCCACCGCACGTCCACTCCCGCACCCCGCCGCCCCCGCCCCCCCGAGACCCCCTCCCAACCCTTAACAGAAGCCCCCCCAAATAGCCGGGATGCACAATCCCGTCTTTTATAATTTTTACTTTTCATCTGGCAAAAGTTCCAAAATGGGGATTAGAACCATTGCAAATGCAGTCAGCAATTACCGAAACTTTAACTCTCACAGCAAGAAATGAACTGGACGCAGCTTAGAGAAATCCATTTCTACGTCATTTGTGATCACAGGGAATTATTTCATCGCGAAATTCCAACTCAAATCCTCTACGAATTAAAAAAGGACGGTCAATTCACATCAAAAGAGGAAAAAAAAAGGAAATGTGAAACGAAAGAAAACGGGAAAACAGGAAGGTTATTAAACAACTGGAGTCTCTGAAAAGTAATGGAAATCAAGATGGAATTGAAAATTCTTTGTCAAACTGAGAATTAAAAAAGAAGGGAGACTTGCTATTTTAAGAAAATAATGTTGTAAAACTTACTGATTGAGAGATAAAAACATTTCTTATAACAATAATGAAATGGGACTTCAAAGATTTTGTAGCAACTGACATCCATTAAATTAAGGAATGTAAATATATACAGGAGTTGAGTTGAAACACTGAGCAAGACTTAATGGAATGTTTGCAGTAGATTTGTACTTGATGTACTATGTTATATTTATACATTTTTCTAATTTCTTTGTTTTTTGCGTTCTGAGACAGGCATTAGTAAGAAATACGTTGTCAAGTACAATTTTCTTTGTGTATATGAAATTTATTCAATATACAAATAGTAATAATAATAACAAATTAAAAATTAATTTGAATTTCGACATCTTGAATTCAAATTATGTTTTTTGCATCGTGATAAGTCTTTGCCGTAAGTCCGAGAGTACATAAGCCATCTTTTCCTCAGAGCCTTAAAGTCCTTTCTGCTCACTTGATATACAGGGTTACCATAACAAAGTTCCGTGGTTCAAACCCCACACTGACACACATTCGAGCGCCCATATATCTATTAGTTTCCCGGCAACTTAACAGATGACGCCAGTAACCGCACTGCAGGTACCGATGAGCCACCCTCGGGACGCGAGACGTTGGCTGACTACCAATTTGAGAGATAGTTTACACGACGTTTGAGGTCCAAAAAGAAAACATACTGCAATTTACCACTGCGAAAAAAAGAAAGAAAAATATTAGCATAATAATTGCGTTAAATGAATGACAATATTTATTCTTGTCCGGGCGCATCAAATTGAAGTAATTAATCTAGAAAGAGAAGGGATAAAGTATAAATTTCTGCATTTCATTTTTACTTTGTTGTATAAATTGAATGAACTATTGTAGTCGTGCAAAGAAGTTCACTCAAAGTTTGGTCTCAGTAGCAGTTTTACTTACTCATCAGCAAATGAGTGTTGAGAAGTTTTTTCAGAATGAACGCACTTGCATATGTACACGCAAATGTATGGACAATCGAAATGCATTATGACAATCCCCGAGTTAACTATCACGAGTTTTCTCGTGACATCTAGAAATTCCTTTGTACATATTAGAGCCGCTATATAGGGTCTTAGTGCATATGCAAGGAAGAATATTACATAATTAAAAACACTATAGTTTTTTAAAATTTTGTATGTGGGTCATTCCATGTCAAGTGATCCAAAGTTTTTTACCTTACATTTTTGTATTTCTTTCTTTTTTGGCTCATCAATGGTACCCCTTGAGGCAATCAAAAGTCTCAATTTTTAGATTTTTATCTCTATTATTTCTTCATTTATGAGACTTTGAACTTTTAAAAAACCCTCGTTTTTCCATGGATAAGGGAACGTAAAAGGGACCATAACTCGGCACCAAATATAGATAGAACGATTTGGTAAATGGCATTTTAAAGTACGTTAGTTGCCGCTTAATCTGATATGCAACATGACTAATTTGATAAAAATTTTCTTTTTCAAAAAATGAAATTTAAATTTCACATTTAAATTTCTCAAAAAACATATAATGAATTGTTTTCAAAAAAATTTCAAAAATGTTTGTGTATTTTATCTATGTTTGCACCAAATTTTAGATTGGGATCTCAATGGGATCATATTTTTTTGAATTTTTGAATAAAACTGTATAGGAAAAAAATGATATTTTTTAGATTCTATTTATTTAAATACTAAGTTATCTTGCTTGTGATGGTCTAAAAAGTAGTAAACAAGCATGAATACGTTTAAAGTGAGCTGGCATGAGCTTATAGAATTGTCAGGTTCACCTCCTCACCCCTTCCTCCCCCGCACAACCACTCTTTTTTAATTCAAAACTGTTCAAAATGTTAAAAAAAAACTTTTTGATACAAAATGAATAGTAAACTTATTTAAAGTTGGTAAATAGGTCTCCTTATAACTAGACGAAGTATCCCCTCCTCCACCCAAATATACCATTAACGCTGTACTATTATGACATCTAACCTGGGGATTGAATTGACTATTATTTTTACTCTAAGTAAGTGAGCTATCATTAACTTTTAAATTGGTCAACTCCCCCTCCCTTCCTTCCCGATCCAACCATTTTCCCCCCAAACTGTTTCAAATGCTAAAAAAAACCTTTTTGATACAAAATTAACAGTAAACTTATTTAAAGTTGGTAAATGGGTTTCCTTATAACAAGGCAAAGTAAAACCCTTCCCCCACACAAATATACCATTAACGCTACACTAATATGACGTCTCACCTGGGGATTGATTTGAGGATTATTATCCCCCTAGGTATATATTGTTTTTCAGACGAAGTGTTTCTTTTTTCAATCCGACCTTCACAAAGTGTACTTCCATTCAATATCTGAATTTAAACTTATGATTCATTTCATCCCCTCCCCCAGCACCAATCTTCAATTTTGGAGGAAGAAAAGAAACGGTTCGCCCCAAGATCATAGCAAACAGCAAAATAGCACTGTTTCCCCTTGTTCTCATAATGTTTTCCCATTATTTTCACACAAAACTGAAAAGAAATCAAAGTATCAGGTTATATGTCAGTCCCCATCACTGCCTTTCCTTTCTCTTATTGGACAAAGCTCATGAGCTAATAGGAAAGAGTAACAAACAGAACAAACTGAAACACTACCAGACATCAGTAGAGACTAAGGCTTTGAAATGGGGTTAGGCGGGATGATAAAAAAATAAAAGTTTGGAGCGGGAAGGCAGGAAAAGGGGAGGAGCAATCTGTACAGAAGTTAAACAACATGAGAGGTTATGATCAAAAAAGCAGTGTTTGTTTAATACACGTAAAAAGATATGTCTTGCTGCATTACTTTCCTTTACAACAAAATGAAAAAGAACACAAACAATTAAAAAAATTAAATAACAGCTGCACACTAGATAATGTGGGAAGATAGTTATGGGGACGCAGACATATGATCTGATATTTTGATTTATTTTCAGTTTTGTGCGAAAAGAATAGAAAAAACAATGAGAACAAGGAGAAACAGTGCTTATTTGCTGTTTGCTATGATCTTGGGGCGCCCCATTTAATTCCTCCCTTCAAAATTGAAGATTGGTGCTGGGGTAGGAGATGAAATGAATCATAAAGTTAAATTTCAGATATTGAATGGAAGTGCACTTTGAAGTTTGGATCGAAAAGAAACACTCCGTCCGAAAAACAATATATATACCTAGGGTGAAAATAATCCTCAATTCAATCCCGAGGTTGGACGTCATATTTGTATAGTGTGAATGGTACATTTGGGTGGGGAGGGGGATACTTCGTCTAGTTATAAGGGAACCCATTTACCAACTTTAAATAAGTTTACTATTCATTTTGTATCAAAGAGTTTTTTTTTTTTTAAACATATGGAACAGTTTTGAAACAAAAAGGGTGGTTGAACAGCGGAGGGAGGGGGGATGAACCTGACAAATCTATAGGCTCATGCCAGCTCACTTTACAAATATTCATGTTTATTTACTACTTTTTAGACCATCACAAGGCCAGTCAACTTAGTATTTAAATAAATAGAATCTAAAAAATATCATTTTTTTCCTTTCCAGTTTTATTCAAAAATTCAAAAAAAAATATGATACCATTGAGATCCCAATCTAAAATTTTGTTCAAACATAGATAAAATACACAAGAATTTTTGAAAATTTTTTGAAAAAAATTCATTATATGTTTTTTGAGAAATTTAAATGTGAAATTTAAATTTCATTTTTTGAAAAAGAAAATTTTTATCAAATTAGTCATGTTGCATATCAGATTAAGCGGCAACTAACGTACTTTAAAATGCCATTTACCAAATCGTTCTATCTATATTTGGTGCCGAGTTATGGTCCCTTTTACGTTCCCTTATCCATGGAAAAACGAGGGTTTTTCCAAAGTTCAAAGTCTCATAAATGAAGAAATAATAGAGATAAAAATCTAAAAATTGAGACTTTTGATTACCTCAAGGGGTACAATTGATGAGCCAAATTTGAAAGAAATACAAAAATGTAAGGTAAAATTTTTCTCAGATTTTGGATCACTTGTCGTGGAATGACCCATGTAGAGCATTGGTGGAGTTTAATAGTGTACCTCCTATTTTGTTCGCATTTAGATGTTAAAAAAGCTACGCTTGAAACCATTTAGGGGCAAATCGAATTTGATTTCAAAGCAGACCAAAATAATGTTATGAATCGGCTACTACTTGGCGTTAAATTGCCAAACATTTGTCTGGAAATTAAAGAAATTTTTTAAAAAGTTTACGAAACTTCTTTGAACATCCCAAGCGGATAGACTAATTTTAAATTTTTAAAATTTATTTAAAAGGAGAGTTGATCGAAAGCCTTCTTTGCTAGGTACCGTCTTCAGTTCACATTAATTAAAGAAGATATTAATTAAAAACCTTTAAAAGGTTTTTCGAGACATTTGAAGTGAAAACATACGCAAAAATTTAATACAAGAGTACCAAAAGAAAGAAAAAAAAATCTGCATCTGATAGACTGTGTTTGGAATTTCCATGTCATACAGAGCTCGAATTATAACATTTTTTAGCAAATGCGGCTAAGGCTTAAATTTACACTATTGGAAACCGATGTCATTGTTGGCCTACTAGGAAAGAAAATTTAATGATTTGTAATGTTTATATGTTGCTATTTTCTATTTGTTAACAATAAAAATGTAGTTGCAATTGATTTTAGTAATAACTTTAACATGATTTATATTTTCCCTTTTTATTCTGCTTTTGCGACCAGCAAATTTTACTAGTAAGGATTACCTTTTCTTTTCCGTGTTTTCCATGTCCTCTCGAAAACAATTAAATATGTTTAAATTTAAAATGCTTTCTGACCATTGAAGTTCGCTTTAATATGAGGTCGCCAACCAGGGTCGCGTCTTTTAAACTTTTTAATTTAATCTTAGTACTTGTCTCAAGAATAAGACGGGAAAAAAGTTACGACTAAAAAAAAAATCTTAGCAATTAAATCTAAATTGCAATTTTCTTTCTTGGTAAAAGAACTTTTAATGACACAATAGAGGTTAGTATAGCACAATTTATTTCTAAGTGCAATTCAGGCAAACCCCCATTCGATCTATTTAAACTAGCCAATCCTGATATAACTAATTGCGTGCTCATCGGAGGTCGTTTATTCAATCATATAGCCTTATGTTTAACATTATCTTCTGAAGCAATAACTGCGTTATCGACCAATAAAGCAATAAGCATTATCGATCATCATTCATTCATCTCACTTTTCTTGTCCCCCATTATTCCCATAAAAGTACATTATTGCTTTTGCCAGTGATAAAGTCAGAAACTGTGGTGCCGATCGTGTAAAGCTTTTTCCTTCATCACAATAGGACTTGGAATTACATAGAAGAAAACCAAGATTTCTAACCGTTAGTATTAAATTGCCAAATGGAGATTCAGAAGTGTGCGTCGTTTTTAGCCTACTTTCCCGTTAAAAATAAAAGAGACGAAAAAAGCATTAAAATTGGCTTAATGCATCTAAAAAATGTCGCCAAGTCCAAAAAATATCGCCAAGTCCAAAAAATATCGCCAAGCCCAAAAAATATCGCCAAGTAAAAAAAAGTCAAAAAGAAACAAAAAAATGAAATAAATATCGAAAAATTAAAAATTTGAAAGTAGGGTATTGAGATGGGGAATTTGTGTGTCTGTCTGTCGGTCGGTCGGTCGGTCTGTCTGTCCCCCCCTAATAACTTTTGAATGAACATTCCGATTTGGACAAACTTTTTTTTGTTGGAAAGATCTCGGGGAGTACAGCTCATTCCCATATTTGATTTTTTGATTTGAACAATTTTTGGTTCAACTTTGAGCCGTTCAAATAACCGGTCCCGCGATACTAACTTTTTAATGAACAGTCCGATTTGAACAAACTTTTTTTTGTTGGAAAGAACTTTTCAAGGATACTTCATTCCCGTATTTACATTTCCGATTTGAACAATTTTTCGTTCAACATTGAACCGCTCAAGCAAGCTGTCACCCCTAATAACTTTTGAGTAAACAGTCCGAAAAAAAAATGACTAACTGTGCAGACGATTTTTTGTTTATTTATTCATTTGTTTTATTGAATTTATTATTATTATTATTATTTTTGGCAGACGATTTTTTGTAACAAAAATGTTTCATTCACGAGGGCATTTTATTCTTTATTTATATTTAACAACTGGCAACGGATTAAAAGTGAAATTCGAGACATTTTATCAACGGACGAGTTTTTTTTTCTTTTTTTTTCTTTACTTTTTTTCTTTCTTTGATAAAATGTGTTTTGATGTACTTTGCACTTTTAATTTTTTTTTTTTGAAAACAATTGAGGAATTTTTCTACGGAAGAACTGTAACAGTTACATTCTTTAAAAGGTGCGACAAAGCTTTATTTATTCATTTATTTACTTTTTATGTGTCTATTTCATCTGATGAGAGGGGTATATTTTGCTTTTAGAAATCAGCTTCAAGTGCTAAAAAGGTATGTTTGACATAATTTTTAGTCTTAGATACCGTAAATCAGGGTTACTTGGACCCTAGGGGGTTACTTGAGCCCACTACAATAAAATGATAAAATTTAGGTTTGGTACCTACTAGTTGAAGACTTTCACGTAGTTCCTCGTTTCTCCACTAGGTAGAAGCCCTCTGCAGTCTCTAACGCTAGTACCAAACCCAGATTTTATCATTTTACTGTGGGCTCAAGTAGCCCTCTTCTGGGTCCAAGTAACCCTGATTTACGGTAATCAAGAGAATAATGATCAGATGCTAGAATGCCGATGTCGATGTACGGGAAAGTAGGCTCGTTTAGTTCTTGACAGAAGTTCTTGTTAAATTGTAAGTTGTTATAAGGTAGCTAGTTTACCTGGTATTATCTGAAACCTTAATTTTAAGTGTTGTTTAACGCAAATATAAAAATAAAAGAAGCTAAATTATTGTATCCATAAACTTCTTATTAATTAGTTCTTCAGAGGTAAAAATAAAAATTTATTTTAGAGAGGTTTTGTTATAAACAGAAAACAAATATGTAAAAAAGCAGTCTACAACTTTGTACTACGAAACGGGTCATTTTCACCATATGCTTACATTTCAGAATTTTTAAATATATTTTTCAAGTTGCTATTTTCATTTAGAATCACTAACAGATGTTTTGTCACATATTTTAGGTGTGTGAAAAAGTAATTGGTTATACACTTTGATGCATAATTAAGTGTTCAAATGCTGTTGTAAAACTTTAAGTTGCAAGGAAAATTGTCGTCCGTTACCATACAAAATCAATATGAAATCTCACTTTTAAACTATATCATAGCACCTAGAACCAACTTCATTTGAAATTATTTGCGTCCCTGACGTTTAAAACGATGTTTGTGATTATTAAAATATTGATCAAAAACTGTATGGTAACGGACTTGACATTTGGTAACGGATTTGACCAGTAACAGACTTGACATTTCAACCAAAATTTCAAATTATAACTAGGTTGCCGAATTTAAAAATTGAACAACAATGTGCATTTTTTAGAGTTGCATAATAAACAATATTTCGGGGTAAAAGTTGAGAAAAAGTAAAAACTAATACTAAAATCTTTGGTAACAGACTTGACAAGGAATAAAAATACGCACCTGGAAGAAATCTTGTGCGAAACGTCACAGCAATAGGGTCACCCGGGGCAATTCCTGGTCAGCAAGTTTCTGGGGTAATTCCTGGTCACAGTCCTTTTTATGTCTTAATAATCCTTCAGCAAAATGAAAAAAATCACAGAGGTACTCTGAACTATCTTCATTGCAATTCATTACTTAATTATGAGTTGACTGTGTGTTTAGTTTGAAAAAAAAAAATCTTTTTAAAATCGCTTGTTAAATTTCGTAAAACAAGATTGGCCTTAGTTTTGATACATTTGTACAAAGATCGTGATCAAACTCAAACTTCTGAATATTTTTCTTTTTCGTTTTTTTGGTTGAATTAGGTACCATGTCAGTTACTGAAAAATCGTTTTGGATTTACCATTATTGTTTTGAATAATTTGCTGGAAGGCTCCAAATAATGCCCCTGGCTACTGGGGTAATTCTTAGTCAGTGGGGTAATTCCTGGTCAGTCCTTTTTTTAATATTTATGGATTATTATTTCACCTATTATTGGCATATGTTATTGATTTAAACTATATGTAACTCTGTGAGCCTTAACTGCAAAGTTAACTGTAACCGCAATGTAACATTCTTATCTGTTAATGATAAGTATACAATATACTGAATTTTTCTTCGTTAAATTTCATCCAATTATTTTATGAGTTTTAATAATTATTCTTAATTATACTAAGAAAAATGCTTAATTGTAACTGCATTGTACTATTCACTTAACTGTTCACCTTAACCTGTTCTTAACAGACAGAAGCATGTGCTCAGTGTGTATGGTGCATGTGCACCATATTTTTTATGGACCTATTTATTAGGTAGGTGAAGATTCATTCACAACAGATATAAAAGCTGTAGCTATTTCATACAAAGTGTATAAAAAGTATTTTGGCTAAGTTTTATTAAGTAAAGCTATTATGTTGAAAACAATTGCATTCTTCCTTAAAAAATCTAAATACAGTGTTTAATTAGCTTTATATATAAATAAATTCTTTAGCTAATTAGTTTAATAACTTGTATTAATAATGTACTTACAAAATGTATGCATTTTTATCAATCATTTGAGTGACCAATAATTGCCCCGTAAGTGGCCAGGAATTACCCCATCTCTGGGGTAATTCCTGGTCACTAATTAACGACAATTACTCAAGTTCATTATGTATTGTTGATAGCATGAATATTTAATTCGATGGACATCCCAATATGCTTCCTCCATATCAAAATTTGTAACTCTAACTTAGATAGATTTTGTGATAATTGGATGTTAATGCTTTTTGACCAGGAATTACCCCAGGTGACCCTACTTCTCGATTCAGGAAAACAAAATGGTACGAAACAGTTACGTCACTAGTTTGTCAAGTTAACTGAATACGTGTTACCATCTTTTGACTGCAATAAATACCTTTTTTAGCTAAAATAATCTTCGGGTAACGGACTTGACAAGAACTGCCGGACAAAATATATTCATAAATTTCTTAATGAAATAAAAATACTATTGTCAATATTTATTATGTTTATAATATACTAATAGTCAATATACAAAAATAATTTGTTGTATATACTTTTTTATACAATTAAGTATATAAAAAAATAGTTGAACTTGCAGAAATTAGAAATGGACAAGCGTTTTCGCATTGATTCTCATTTTCAAAGATTTATATAAAAATAAATAAATATATTTCAATAAACTTTTGAGTGATAGAATTTTTTTCGGGGTATTTCTTGCAGAAAATAATTGTTCGCGTTGAATTTAAAACATAAGTTATGCCTCAAAATCGCCTTTTTAACATCCGGACAGCAAATGTAAGCAAATTTTGAAAATGACCCACAAACATCTAACAAAACAGTCTAAAACTTTGTACTACGAAATGAGAAAATAAGACAACGGGTAAAAAGGAAAATAAAATCAATTATAAAGAGTTAAAAACTCAACAAACAGCCTTTTTGATCAAATGCAAACCTTTTAAGCAGTGTATAAAAAGAGAAGACTGGTTCACTTGACCGTCGATTTGGTCTTGAAAAATAAAAAGTCAAATCCATGCTGATAAAAAACTGAAGGAACAGGCTATTTGACGAAAGTGTTTTAAATTTCCGCTATTGCAGAGGCATACATCGTAACGTTCACCGATAAAACTTGAAACGTTCCTAGAAATTTCAAAATGGTTTTTTGTGTTCATTCTCTTTAAAAGGCTCTCAACACGGTGTTTGTAGTTGGTTTCGTGCTGTAGTGCTAAGTTGCTTCGTGATAAGTAATTATTATTCTTAAAATGTTTCACAGGACAGGTACAGAACAAATTGAAATGATTTGAAACACTTGGAACTCCATCCGGCCAGCAATGAAAGCAGTGTATTATATGCCACAATAGCCGTCAATTTAAATACTTTCGTTAAATAACTGGTTCCTACTTTTACCCTCAATTTCTTGTTTTATGAAACTTTGTACCATAATATTTGTGTAGTTGTCATTAAAAGAGCAAGCAGTTCACTAAAACACTTAACGCGTTATTACATTTGCGTTAATAAATGAAAAAGTCTCAGGATAAACTAATAGTATTTTAAAAGTAATGTGTGCTTATTGAATGGTGCAGAAAATAAAATTATTTGAATTCTGCCTTTTAGAAATGATGAAGAAATTCTGATAAACAAAGGGCTCGAAAATTTGTTCAGCGAAAAACATTTCAAATTTAGTGTAATCCTCTAATTTAACTATAGTGCTATTAACAGGAGAGTAGAAAATAACTATTATTTTTTTATGAATCGTACGGCAACGCTTCATTTTCCGAACATCTTGTCTAGTGGTCAAATAAGGTTGGCTACGGATGGAGAGCTTCCGAGTTTGAATTTCTGTGCATGTACTTTCTCTCTCCTGTCCTTTATTTGTATGATTGTGTTGTTGTGCTGTGAATTTCTGCCTATCCTATTAACGAGTCCTTATGGCATGTGTGTACTGTGAAAATAGAACGACACCAAATTAGGGTACAATTTGAAAATTGAAGCAATGCAGTCAAAATTGCCACCCTAGCTGTAGCAAGACAGCAGCAATAATGCTTCATTTTAAGAAATAACTTAGATTTGAGCACATTCTTTTTAAAAGAGTTAAAAACGAGGAATTGTAAAACGAATAAAACGATAGAACCAACACATATGCTTACATAGACTTTTAAAAAATAATTTCTAAGACACTACAAATTTCATGATGCAAAGAAAACTACTTAACCATACTATCAACCTCATAAATTACAAAAGTCAAATGATTTCCGAAGAAGCGTATCACCAAGAAATCGCTTTTAAATCATCAGATTCTCATTTTAACACCCATTATCAATCATCAATCCAGGAAATTCCAGATTTCTGCTCACCAGCCATCAAATTTCTCCATTAAAGAGATATTAGAATTCTATTGTCAAGATGCTAAAAATTTCACCACATCCGCATTTTACGTTAATCAAATTCCTCTGTGCTTAATTAACTTAACTCCTCTCTAAATTTATACGTCATTAACCCGTAATTTCATGCATAAAACTAAATTTTTCGGGATTTTCTCTATCTGGAAGTTCCACAATACAATTAATTGTAATCATTCCCCGAACTTAATTTGCATAAATATAATACATAGCATTTTAGAACTTGTGCTAAAAGTTCCTATTTGGTTTGTCTGGATTACGAATTTCAATTGCATTAATTTCTCATCGATAATTATTTACAAAAGCTATTTAAAGATATTAGATGTTAATGAAATATATCTTGGGAAAAGTTAAATAATTAGGTAGGAGTTTTTGTTTCCAAAACTACAGTGTGCATTTGAAACATATTATAATTCGTTTTTCCTCCTTCTGCATCAATTTCATTAAATGTTTTAAATGTTGTAAATGTTTTTGAAAACAACTTTATTTATGTAAAGTGAGCCAAAGGTGGCCATTGTTTAACATTGATTCTTTTCCGAATTTTGTGGTTAGCTATTTTTAGTTGATCTTTTTTTACTTTGAGTATTTCTTATCTATAATAACAATCAAGCGCATTTATCTTGTAGGACAAACTTTAACTAATAATAAGGTCAATAATAAGGTCTCAAAATTGTAGCTTGTGGCCCACCTTTAGAGCAGTGTTTCAAAGGTGGCTTATGTTCTAAAATTTTGTTTAAAATGTGCAAAAAATCACCAAACTAGCTGTTCTTCTTGAAGATATGCATAATTTTCATAAAAAAAGAACGAAATTACAAAAGAAAATATGAATACTCATTCTACCCTGCACTGCCATGGCTTCATTAAATGGATTTTTTAAAATAATATTGGAGCAACATGTAGGGGGGATTAGGGTTACTTGATCTTTGGAAAAATATGGTCCCTCAACAAAAAAACCTAGCCTAAATTTTTGAAACCTAGTTTAATCTACGATGTTAAAAAGTCTGGGTCCAAACTTAGGCCTGTTTAGTTCAAACATGCCAAATAAGAGTTGCAGTAAGTTTTTTACACTTTTGTTAAAAACTCATGATTTGTTTTTCGTGAGTTAATCTGAGCTCATCTATAGAAAGAATAGAATTGGCCATGATCAATAGTACTTGTATTTTCCCACTCATTTTAAAATACATTTTATGGTTTATTTTGATTGTAAAACATAAAAAAATGCTGTGTTGGTTAACACTTATTTTACAACAAAAATTCTTTATTTTTAATCCCATAACATAATAACTTAAATGTATTACTCTCTCTAAGTCACATCACTTCCTCACTTATGAGAGAGTAATGAATTATGACAAAAAATATTTGTCGTTGATTTGGTGCTGTAGTGCTAACATGCTTCGTGCTTTTCCCTTTGGAACTATTATCAGAATTAAGATTCGACTTAGTGGGCTTTAACTGTAGCGAAATGCTCATAAATCAATACTAATATGAAATTGTTAATATGTATGTATCTCTATTCAGTTGGAGCTGATGAAGATGAGGTAAAAAACTTTCAGTTCACTTCCTGTGAAAACTTCTCTCTAAGAACAAAATAACAAAAATTCAAGTTAATTTTTTTATTGCAATGTGCTGTGATGGATGCCAAAACATCCTGTTTCTATTAACTATACTACATTGCAACGTTTCTTGACAACAACATCGTGACGTCAGCGTGACGTTAGCCTATGAAAAACGAAACGAGCTAGATAAAACGTCACAGCCTACTTGGCGAATTAGAGGAGATCGCTGACTGCTTGTGAGCTCTTATTGGTTCCGCCCGTAGTGACGTTCAGTGTCAAGTTAAGTTGCTGTCTAGTATAGCTGTGCTCTCTAGTAGCACTTATAGGAACTTTGATAGGTCATTTAGGGAGTGACGTAAGAAAGCGACGACAACATTCAATAATGAGATTAAGGTTACTTCTTTTAATGATAAATTTCAAGACTGTCATATTATAGTGGCTATTCGAGCATAAAATAAAACTGTTAAAAAATAAATAATGCATTCATACCTTAATGCAGCAAAATGTAATTCAGAAAAGTTGAAATTTGTACGCTGACAATACGAAGGAGTGACGAGCTATAAATTTGAACTACATTGTTAACTAATGTATAAATCTTTATCACATGTGGTTTGTATATAGTTTTAGGTCAATGAATAGTCTTATATCAATAATCGTATCAATAGTTTTAATACGTGTCAAAAAAATTTAAAATAAACTTGGTGCATAAGGCCTTACTGTCTAATCTTTTATCGTAAAACCTTCCTCGCATCTGCGCATGCCTGAGGTCTCTTTGGATTTCCTCAAAATTGGGGAGAAATGCGAAGTAACATTCAACAGGAAGTAAGAAGCGAAAGCACCGGCAAGTGCGTCTCCTTATCCTATCACCTCTTTTTCAAATGAAAGCGATTGTGACTTCCAGGCGCGCTAAACGCAGCTAGACAGTACATTTCGATGGGTATAAAGTAACTTCCTCGAGTTATATAAATGGAAAGTCTAAATTAAACATTCTTTATTTATACTTTACTAATAACTCTTCAACCCGAGTTAAAGAAAAAATTTATGTTATACATCTGCTAGACGTTATACGTACGACTGAAAATATTATTGGATTATGTTAATTGCTACGTCAGATAGAAATGGAGCAGTAACAAATTAAATGTTTCAAAGAAAATTACCTAAATATTAAGCAGAGTAAAACCTTCGCATTAGTTTCCTCTCAAACGCAAAACATTTGACTCAAAGTTTCTTTTTATATACCTAAGCCTTTAAAATGGAACCCCCCTGCCCAGTTTTGATTACCATCTGCTTCTGAGATGTAAAATTTTTTCTTTCATTTTTTGCATACTGGTTCTCTGTTTTTTTGGTAAGTTTGATTAAGCAAGTTCAAATAAATAAATAAATAAATAAATAACAATAAATATTAGTTATTTTTAAAAAAGTAAGATAAATAAAAAGAGAAAGTATTTTTAATTACTCAGGGTGAGACAGAAATCCTTCCCACGTTTCCAAATGTGAGTAACAAAGCAAGAATAAAAACTTATTGAAACTTTTATTTGTAATTTAAAATAATAATGTTTACAGTTAGGGCCCTGCTCCTCATCAGCGGAAAACGCGACCGAAACCGAAGCCAGAAACCGAAAATTCGGGTACTTTCCATAGGTACACTATTTAATCCATTTTACGTTTCTGATTTATTTTTCTACTTTACGTCAAGGTGGAGCTTGGCCCTTACATACTATCATTGGAAAATTTGTTGTTATTTTTGAAACAAAATGTTAAGTATCTACCCTTGTTACTAAATCACTTTGTTTCAAGAATGACATCACGCAATATTGGAATTTGTATATATATCTTTAACATAATATTTCATTACTAAGATTGAAACAGAACAGGTTTTTCTACCATTTATCTAACTTAATTCAGAGCGATATAATATAAGTAATTTCTTGATAACACTTTATCTGATTGATAAATTATAAGTCAGCTAATTGCCTTTTAAATGAATTATACCCATAAAAATGTCAAATTCCTATCCTTACATCACCACAAATGATTAGCAAGTAGATACTAATGTGCACTGAATGTGCACTTCTTATAATTCCTTCATATCATTTTTCATATTTGAACACTATTTGAGAATCATTAGGATGATGAAGTGTGCCATTTTTTCTATTTCTAGGTACCGCAGACTTCGAAGTCCAGCCAATACGCTAATAGTGAATCTAGCTGTGAGTGACATGTGTAATGGCTTTCTACACCCTATGGCAGCATATTCCTCTTTTATGGAAGCTTGGATGTTCGGAAAATTAGGTACGAATTCTGAAAATGTATTGAAATGCCAATATTTGAATTATTATTCGTTTTAGGATCAGTCTACGTCGAACCCCACCAAAATAAATTACACAGGCCAACAAAAAAAAACTTTTTTGAAAACTTTTTTAATTTTAATAGCTGATCTTGATAGATTTTTATGTGCTGAATCCAAATCTGCTTGTAGTTTTTATGTATCACCCTTAGTTTCCAAGCAAAATGTATTTTATTATATAGTCTAATACCCATTCACAGTATATAGGGAAATCAATGAAACACTGTAGAATCGTAAAAATGGTTTGTATTTACAGTAAAATACTTGGAATAGTAATTTTATGTGATGATACAAGGTTCACTTGTCAACTGGAATTGCTTTATATTTTCTTTCTCTTTTTTCCTTGAAGCTTCTTGTGTAGCTTTTCCTGCGATGAATAGCTTGCTGAACTTCCCGGTGAAGTGACCAACAGTAATCCCCCATCATGTTGTAGCATGTGTTTCAGCAGTGCTGCCAACATCATCTTTGTTCATTAGACCTATTTTTTCATGTTATCTTAACTATGAAAAAGCTGTTAAATTCTAAAAATGTTTCTTTATTTCATGAATGTAACTATAAAATGTGAATAAATGGTGGGTGATACAACTTTTTAAGCATCATATTTGGATTCAGCAACCTAAACAACATAAGAATAAGGTATTTTCATTAAAAAAGTTTTTTCATCGTTGGCCTGTGTTATCGACGGTGCCGTCATGTCTCAGATTTTGTTGATTATATTTTTGCGAATAGCTATCGATGAGATTATTATATTTATCTCAAATTAAGTTTTTCAGATTTTTTGAATGAAAATTCTTCCTTGTAATCTTAAATTTTTTTTTTTTTTTTTTTAAACAATAATTTTTGCTGCTTTATATCTGATGTGAATTCAGAAAAATTTCTGCAATTTATTTTTTTTCGTGGGAGTAAGCTGCTTCATGAATTTTTAAAAGCTAATTATTAATTATTTCCTCATTCAGTATTAACAGCAAAAATGAGATTGTGCAAATTATCATCTGAAGCTCAATTTCGGGCATTTTCAATTGGTTTGATAACTAAGCTTTACCAATGCTCCGGACTACCAATACTTTGTTGCTCCGGAATACTTAGTCGCTACCGCGGAATACTTAGTTCCTTCCGGATTACCTACTAATAACAGCATAATATTTTCCCCATCATGATAACATCACTCTTTCGATGCTCAAAATTAAAAAGTTTATTTTTTGTTGCTTTGAAATAAAAAAGCAAAATGTGTTTTAGAAAAATATATCTTCAAAATCAAGTTTTCGATTTATTAAAAATATTTGGCAAATTAAAAACCCCCAGAAATGTTTGACAATAATGAAAATTATTTTTGTCAAAGTCTAAAAAATGATTCATAAAAGTAATAATTAAAAATAATCATTTATTATTGAAAATTCATTCTGCAGCTGTCTTTTGGTTATTTCACGTCAAATCACTCAATGCCTGGTGCTGTCATGTCTCTGATTTTGCTCATTATTTTTTTGCTATAAGATATCTATGAGATTAGCTCAAATTATCATTATCATTATCATTTTTGTTTTGAACTAGTTCAATAAAAACCGTTTTAGGGATTTTTTTTTTAAGTCTATATTTTATAACTACTTTTCGGAGTCACAGTTTGGGTATGAATTTCGTAAAATGTCTCTTAATTTTTCTTTTTAATTGATTAAACTGATTTAAGTTTCAATGTAGAGCTAAAATTTTACTCTTTCAATATAAATAACAAAACATACCCCGTGAATAGTAGAGTGGTGCTATTCATCCTCTAAAGTCCGATTTTATGTATTTTAAATTGGTTGTCTTAATACGTCATATCTCCGAGTATAAACTAATATCCGCACCATAATTTTCTCTAGAATGAACAAATAATGCTCTCGATATATTCAAAAAATTCTGCTTACGGTTTTATTGCCTTTTTGTGCATAAAATTAGTGCCAATACTATTCTATTCCGTAGTTCGTTAAGTTCGTCAGCAAAATAAAATTTATTAATCAAAAAAACAAGGATGTTTTTTGTTTAGGTGATGGTCAAAATTTCATTGGTTCTTCCTCGCTCAAAATTCATCAAAGCAAAAAAAAAAAAAAAACACGTAGTTTGTTTTAGTCATGCAATTAACTTCGTAATCCAAGCGTACAGCTTATTTTTATTTCTTTGTCCTTAAATTAGCTTTAAATATTTAATCGAGTTCACTTTCTCTGTGGATTTTTTTTTTCTAATCAAACAAGTGATTGCTTTTTTTTGCATATCGGTTTAAATCTTTTTTTAATTAAGTTTATTTTTTTTCTAAAAATAAATACATATTTCATATGCATGTTTTAATTCTTTTTCAGGAAGAATATTATTTTCCTTTTTTCGATTAAACTTTCAAGCTTTCATGTTAAAAACATATTTAATTACTTTTTATACATGAAATTAAATGACATAATCAATTGAATAACAATTTTATCTCGACCATGCTTCGTGTTTGATCTCCCATACAAACAATTTAATTAATTTCAGGCGGTGAAATAAAGAGTATATTTTCCATTCCTTTTAATGAAATAATTACTCAGTTTTTTTAAATCAGCTTTTATATGTCAGCTTGAATAAATTCATCAGGTGTTTTGTGCACCTGATGATTTTTTTTTCAGTTTTGCTATTTTAATGGTAGGAACGTAAATGGGTCACTTTTCCGTTGAAGGCACGTAACTTGGTTGGCGACTTGCTTACTTTGTATTAAGGCGAAAATAGAAAAAAAAAAGATGTTTAAAACGATTGGCAATAGTATCCGTAAGTATATGGCAACGATAGAGTTGAGAAATTAAAGTTGTTGAATGTCGCCAACTGCGAAAGGTTTAGTTTGTAACAGCAATATTTAATTAAAATTGCCAAAAATATAAAATGCCCCAAGGCAAGCACCTTTAATGAAAATGTACCGTAAACTGCACAAATACACTACTTGTAAAAGTTAAAATACAATTTAAGTTAAAAAAAAAAAAAAAAGACGTACTTATTTCAATCCTTATCGGTGATCTACAAGAATGGCGTAGTAAAGAAAAAGTTTAAATAAATGCCAAGCTAAAGAACATCTCAAGACATATTTTTCACCCAAAAATTATTGGTACTCGTTCGGCCGGTTTTGAGATATAAGGTTTTAAAATCTGATGATTTTTTAAAAAAAAGTGCCAAATTGACTTAGCAAGAAATTGTTCTCTTAATTTAATCATCTTGCATGTTCAGGATATCTATCTACAAATCATGTGAAAACTGTATACAATTACTCACTGAAACTGGCTAAATTTGGCATCTTTTCTTCGAAAATTCGAAAGACTTAAAGACCTTATATTTCAATAATAGAGTTAAGAGGGCAAATAATTTACGTGTCGAAAAATATGTTTTGCGATTCTCTTTTAATTGCTCATGAACATTTGTTCATTATTACTTTTTCATACGGTTTCCTGATGAGCACAACTAAATAAATTAGAAAACGAAAAATCAAATGCAAATATCTGTCTACAAAAATTTTCAAAGGATTAATTAAATAATTGCAAAGTTCTGCAAAAATAATCCCACATTTCAAATGTGAATCACAAAGCAGTAATAAAAGCCTATTAAAAATATTTTATAATCTTAAACGGTAATGTTTAACATTCATTGTTACGTACCCTAAACTACTTTCTTGTAAAATTTAGTCGTCCAAACGCCCACCTTCATATCCTATGCATTTATGAAGCCTCTCGCTGAAGCTCCGCGTCACCTTCTTGGTCACTTCAGGCGATATCGCTACTATTCCGGGACAGTTGATAGCTTTGAATTACTATAAACTTCCGATTATTCACGGAATAGGGTGGTACGGTAGCCGCGGATAAGCGAATACCACGGATAATCAAAAATAAGTAAAAAACGATCCTAGTGTATGCAATAGCTTTAAAAAATCAATAACACAACACATGCATTAAATTCCAGTTAAAAATGATAACATTAAATTTATCTTTAAAAGCTAAAAACGACCAATAACGCTCTCGCTTTTTTCTGTATGTAGTAAACCATCGCTGTAAAAAAAGAAAAAGGTGTAAAACACCAGTGGTTAATAGGGAGTTTACTGCATTTTCGTGTACTTGCCGCAAGTTGGTAGACAGCTCTTAAATGTCCCCACAGAAAAAAAATGCAGGGAGAAAAACTATTGAAGCGTGCTGGCCTCACAAGAAATACGAGTTACTATAACATACAGGAAAATGTGGCTAAAAATTATATGTCTTAAAACAGCTGCTGCACCCTGTAGATATTTTCAAAGTTGAATTCGGAAATACCAGTGATAATAACACATCAAGATTTGTATCAGATTATAAATGCTCTGCTTAAATCACCTGTGTAGATTAATAATTAATTAAGCGGCTTAAAATGTCTTAGAAGTCATTTCGAGTGGAATCATCATTTAATCCATTCTTAAGGCGTAACGGACTCAGGAAACAACTAAAAACAAAGCTGTTTTCTCATGAAGGAATAAATATGATTCTCGCAGGTACACTTTGATAAATCTATATAGCGATTAGAGAACTGACGACGATAAAGATAGCTCTGTTTTTAAAGAAATACCATTTTTTTAGGATCACATACAATGTTTTGATACAATTTATGCCGAAAACAAGAAGTTCTGTCAAGAACTAAACGAGCCTTCTTTCCCGTACATCGACATCGGCATTGTAGCATCTGATCAATATTCTCTTGATTATCTGAAACTAAAAATTATGTCAAACATATCTTTATAGCACTTAAAGCTGATTTCTGAAAGCAAAATATACCCCTCTCATCAGATAAAATAGACACGTAAAAAGTAAATAAACGAGTCAATAAAGTTTTGTCGCACCTTTTAAAGAATGTAACTGTTATAGTTCTTCCGTAGAAAAATTCCACAATCGTTTTCAAAAGAAAAAAAAAATAAATAAAATAAAAGTACAAAGAACTTCAAAACATATTTTATCAAAGAAAGAAAAAAAAACTCGTTCGTTAATAAAATGTCTTGAATTTCATTTTTAATCCGTTGCCAGTTGTTAAATATAAATAAGGAATAAAATGCTCTCGTGAATGAAAAATTTTTGTTAACAAAAAAAAATCGTCTGATAAAAAAAAAAATAATAATAAATTAAACAAAACAAATAAATAAATAAACAAAAAATCGTCTGCCCAGTCAGTCATTTTTTCTGAGCCTGCATTTTCGCCATGTTTGCGGAGTCGGAGTCGGAATCAGAGTCCTCACAGAAGATTATTCAGAAAAGTACTTTACAATACATTATTTATCAAAACCATTTTCTTACAAAGTTAGTTTGAAGGAAATCCTCCTTGAAGTTCAGAATCAACATTCAATTTAAATTTCTCCGTAGGCGCTCATGTTAAAAAATTTTTCTGAACGGTTCATCATTGAACGAAAAATGGTTCAAATTGAAAAGTGAAATATAGGAATGAGCCTCTCCGAGATCTTTCGAACAAAAAAAAGTTTATTCAATTCGGACGGTTCACTTAAAAGTTATTAGGTGGGGAAAGGTTGTTTGAACGGTTCAATGTTGAACGAAAAAAATGTTCAAATTGGAAATTAAAATACGGTAATGAAGCATCCTTGCTGAGATCTTTTGAACAAAAAAAAGTTTGTTTAAATCGGACTGTTCATTCAAAAGTTATTAGGTGTGAGAGCTTGTTTGAACGGTTCAATGTTGAACGAAACATTGTTCAAATCGGAAATTTAAAAACGGGAATGAAGTATCCTTGCCGAGATCTTTCGAACAAAAAAAACTTTGTTTAAATCGGACGGTTCACTCAAAAGTTATTAGGGGTGAGAGCTTTTTTTAACGGTTCAATGTTGAACGAAAAATTGTTCAAATCGGAAATTTAAAAACGGGAATGAAGTATTCTTGAAAAGATCTTTCGAACAAAAAAAGTTTATTCAATTCGGACTGTTCACTTAAAAGTTATCAGGTGGGGAAAGGTTGCTTGAACTGTTCAATGTTGAACGAAAAATTGTTCAAATCGGAAATGTAAATACGGGAATGAAGTATCCTTGAAAAGATCTTTCGAACAAAAAAAAAGTTTGTTCAAATCGGACTGTTCATTAAAAAGTTAGTATCGCGAGGCAGGCTGTTTGAACGGTTCAAAGTTGAACCAAAAATTGTTCAAATCGAAAAATCAAATATGGGAATGAGCTGTACTCGCCGAGATCTTTCCAACAAAAAAAATTTTGTTCAAATCGGAATGTTCATTCAAAAGTTATTAGGGGGGGACAGACAGACCGACAGACCGACCGACAGACCGACACACAAATTCCCCATCTCAATACCCTACTTTCAAATTTTTAATTTTTCGATATTTATTTCATTTTTTTGTTTCTTTTTGACTTTTTTTTACTTGGCGATATTTTTTGGACTTGACGATATTTTTTGGACTTGGCGACATTTTTTAGATGCATTAAGCCAATTTTAATGCTTTTTTCGTCTCTTTTATTTTTAACGGGAAAGTAGGCTAAAAAGGAAAAAAAAACAAATAAAATGAAACATAATTTGGTAGGATTATTTTCATGCATATTCTCCTATGTGCGATGGTCGAATTGTATAATGAGTACAGCCGTAACTTTATAGCACCTTTGTCAGCTGTTATTACGGTTTGTGCCTTGCATGTTTCATTGCTTAGCAAACTATTAAGTGCGCAAGGTAGTTGGGGAGTTTTGTATTACATCATAATTGTCTAAATTTGCTCTTCGATACAATTTAAAGAAACATGTATTTGGTGAAACACAACAGTTTAATTGCAATGTGCTCTTTGCTGCCAGAGTTTTAACTCTAATACTGCAATAAGTTTAAGATAACCATTTTATACAAAGTCATTAAATAGGATTTGAAAAAAAAAAAATGTATTTTTTTAAGGTTTTAAGCTCCAATGTTTGTCTAAACCCAACTAAAACAAGCTTTATTTTTATTTCACTACATCGTTTTCTTTTCTGTAGATATTTCCAAAAAATAGCTCATGCTTTATAAGGATTTGCGCCCGAAGAACAAGCAAAGATTTTTTTCTAAGAATGATTTAAAATTCACTTCTTTTGATTTTCGTGCAGTTTTTTTCAGTCACACTAGTGCTATATAAAAGTTTTCAATTTTCCATATAGAGGAGAAAATAAAAATGTTTCATTATTTTGGAAAAGCAGAAAAAGCAAAAACGGCTTTTGTGTAAATTTTCGAAATTCATTCAACTAAGAACTTAAAAATAATATAGTGGAGAAGTCAGAAAGCATATTATTTTTGATTTTAGAGATAATATTTTTTATTGCTGAAACTTTCAGTGTGGTATTTTCCCTATGGAAGCTGAACTACAAGGACCCTTAAAAACATTATTTTTATTCAATATTTAAGTCAACATAATTCATGTGGGCTTTGAAAGTATTTAAAAGAAAAGAATTTTCTCAAAATAGTTTTGGGTTTGACAAGCTATTAAAATATGACATGAATAATTCCGAAAATATTTTGTGTTTTTGAACATCTTCGCATACGCAGTGAGATTCAAAATTGATCTGAACTCTTTTGTAATGGAATAAATTAGCGTGGTAATATGTTTTGAAGCTCATGTTTATTCTAAATAGTGTCCATTTAAATGATTACCAATATGGGGCGTACGAAGGTGTAGTTCGTCTCCGGTGGGGTCATGATGCTAACCCAATGCTTTGACCACTGAACCAAAAGGCCTCATGGCTCGTGGGACAAGATTGGGTTATGTGCTCTCTGAAATACGCCAATAACTCGATTCAACATTTTGAACAGTAAACCAATTTATCCACAGGCTTTTTAAATTCAGTTTTGGGAATGTTTTCAGACTCAGTTTTTTGAAGCACCTGTGTCAAGGCTGCTTGAATGACTGAAACGTTATCGCAAAAAGCCCCTTTCATTGTAGCTTTCAGTTTCGAAAACAAAAAGCAGCTTCTTGTAAGACAAGAAGCTGCTTTTTGAATCTGAGCTTTGATTCGCATGCTCTATTCTGCCGTGCAAATCTGCAGTCGAGCTCAAACTGAGATATACCGTAAAGTCGGGTTACTTGGACCCTAAGGGGTTACTTGAGCCCATTACAGTAAAATGATAAAATCTAGGTTTAGTACTTATTAGTTGAAGACTCTCACGTAGTTCCTCGTTTCTCCTCTAGGTAGAAGCACTCTGCAGTCTCTAATGCTAGTACCAAACCCAGATTTTATCATTTTACTGTGGGCTCAAGTAACCTCCTTGTGGGTCCAAGTAACCCGACTTTACGGTAACTCTTTAAAGTTTTGCTCCACCATGTATTTGATTCAGAAGAATCTTTTTTGGAATTTTTTAAAAAATATTTCCCGTTCTCAAATGACCATATAATATTGTATTTAGGTAAAATACGTCATAAAGAGCCACCTGGTGGTGATAACTCAATTTTGTTAAAAAGTGCAGTTACGACTTTTGTGCTTAGCACGGCAGTATTACTGTGTGACTAGCTTTTTCCCGAAACCGAAAATTATTACGAAAGGAGCTTTAGGAACTGTAATGAAAGAAGGAAGATGTTCCAACCATTTAAGCACTCGTGACACGATTGCTAAGAACATTCCTAAAATCGAATTTGAAAAGTCTATGAATATATTTTTGACAGCTCATAACGTTCTATTAAGTTAAACGGATCCTATTTTGAATACATATGAAATTTAAAACATATTACCATGCTTAATTTATTCTATCACTGTAAAGTTCGGTTATTTTTAGCTCACAGTGTGTAGTCTTGACTTGGGACTTAGGAGAAATGCTTTGAATTTTTTAAGCGTTCTGATTTTTTCGGAAATTAATTTTGTTGCCATTTGCGCCCATTTTATGGCAAGTACAATGGCTGTCGCTTGTATGAATAGCGTTTGTGCTAAACAGTTTTGGTTCAATAAAGCGGCTGATTCAAGAAAGCGACTCATTAAAACTGGATAATGTTCTGTTTTAAGGTCTGATTCATTAAAGCGGCCGATTTAATTAACCACTGATTCAATTAACCGGCGTTCACTGCATATAGATATTTACAAATTTCTGTACTCATGTGAAGTGTAAAAGGTCCTTACTCATACCATGTTTTGTTTGCTGTTTCAGGATGTCAACTCTACGCAGCTCTGTGCGGTTTGTTCGGCTTAGTGTCCATTGTCACCCTCACCGTCATCGCTATTGAGAGATTCATGGTCATATCCGTGAAGCCTTGGTACCGTGGTGTTCTTTTCACGCAAGATAAAGCCAAATTAGCCATTTTCTTTATTTGGGTGTACTGCTTGGTGATCATTATGCCTCCATTCTTTGGCTGGGGGGCTTTCGTACCCGAAGGATTCCTCACCAGTTGTTCCTTCGACTATCTATCTCGTTCTACTACCAATAGATCTTATTTCATATACATTTTTATTCTGGGGTTTACCCTCCCTATTACGATTATTAGCATTTGTTATGCTTTTATCATTAGAACTATTCTTCAAAACGAGAAAGACATGAAAAAGAATAACGTTAAAAAAGTCTACACAAAACCGAAAAAGAGGAACGATTACAAAGCAGCGGAGATGGTGATGTTTGTAATTGCAATGTTTCTACTCTCCTGGACACCTTACTCCTTAATAGCAGTTATAGGACAGTTCGGCAATCCAGTAGTTTTAACACCATGGGTGTCGGTGCTACCTAGTTTATTCGCCAAAATGTCCACGATATACAACCCGGCCATATATGGGTTATCGCACAGACATTTTAGAGCTACTCTTAGAAGAATATTTAAGAAGCAGCCTAAACGCATTTCCCTGGAAACAGGAACTCACTTTTGCAGGAACTCTTCAATTAACCGATCAAAACACAGGTGCTCATGTTTGCCAAACTATGGCTCATCGGACCAGATGGACAGCAGCAGTGCGTCATGTACTGGGAAGAAACTTTTCTTGGGCGTTGCAGTCTCCAGTAATTTAGAGAGCAGGAAAATAATATACATAAAAAGAGCACAGGTTGTTGCACAAGAGAAACCGGAAGTAAGCAGTGAATGTGACGGTTCGTGTATACTTGGAACGAGTTTTAAGAACTACGTTGAGACTAACAACTGTACAGACTGCAATTGCGTAGAAGAAAAGCCCTCCTGTAAAGAACTATCAAGGTCTGTGTCCAAACGATCTGTTGTTCTAGCCTTGAGAAGGACATCTGATGATTCACTGATTAGGAGTCTCTTGTTCAGAAGCGAGAGATCCATTAACCAAAAGTATCAAACGTGCATTAACAAGGATCAAATAGTTAAAATTCCCACTTCAGTTTGTTTTCGACAGAATTCTCTCACGAAAACGACAACATTCGATACCATCCCTATTCTAACGAATTTAGACGAAACTGATCCACTATGTTGCATTCCTGTGGAAACAACTGAAATTGGCCGAAGGCCATCGACTTCTACTCCAGTCACAGCTTATGAAGCTGAGCTCAGCTTAAGATCACGATCTACGGTTCGAACAGCTCGTGTTGATCATGAGTCGTCAAAATTCCTTCCCAAAACAGCAACTAAAAACGGATCATCTTGCGTTCAAATGATAAGTTTAAAATCACCTCCTTCAGTCAATGAAGCTACACCAAATATATTTTGTGATACCACTCTGAATCTAAAACGAGAGATAATTGATGAACTGAAATTTATTGCAGAGTGTCCAAGATGCCAAAAAGCTTTATGTGATGAATGTATTTTTCAGCAGCAACATTCGCAACAAAAAAATTGCGAACATTAGTAGTTGATAATTTCGTTACCTAAAAGTAAGAATGGTTTTGAGTTTAAACAAATATGTTTCCTTGTGATTTATCTAAGGCACAATTTTTAATTTTACTTTTTTTATGCTCGGAATTTGTTTTAATCAAAAGTTTTAAAAGAAACCTTTTTGTCCAAGTTCTTAAATTCATATGATGAAATGTCTAGCATATCGCGCCCTTTCAAGAAAAGTAACACAAGTCGAAAAATCTTAAATTTCTGATTTTTGTATGAAACAGATCAAAACATGTGTTCTTTTATGTGGAAAAGTATCACCACTGACACTTAAGTGCGTAAATAGTGACCCAATTCAAGCTAAAATGTAACTATATAACTATATAAAACATGTGTGTGTGTGTTAGAGAGAAACTAAAACAGAACTACTATACAGAAAACTTAAGTTGTTTATACATATATTTCATTGAAAAGTATCAATGATCATTTATTGCAAAAGACTAGCAACAGCTAACCAGTAAGAAACGACTATACTAGACAGCAACTTAAGTTGACACTAACGTCACGACGCTCGGAGCCAATAAGAGCTCACAAGCAGTCAGCGATCTCCTCTAATTCATCAAGTAGGCTTTGACGTTTTATCTAGCTCGTTTTTCATAGGCTAACGTCACGCTGACGTCACGATGTTTTTGTCAAGAAATCTTGGCCTTGCAGTGTAGTATAGTTTTCTTTTTACTCTACTGCAAAATAAGCCAATTCCGATTTGTGTTACTTTTCTTGCAGGGGTGCGATATGTACTTTTTATTTGAGAATATAATATGTACTGAGTTGGATTCAAAACCATTAAAATGCATTGATCAAAATAGAAATTCATTCAAAGTGATTGGGGGCATTTAAGTGAAAGAATGAAAATGCAAAGGCTGCTATGTTTATTATTATCATTTTTTTTCTTAAACGCCATCAGAAAATTCATTGTAATTGAACCTAATTGCATAGCATTGAAGAAAAATGTGCAGTTACGCAATTTTTATTGCAAAATCGACGTTTACTTCATAATTACTGATATAATTTAATTATTTTAAAATTTATCAAAATCATACCAAAAAGATTAAGAAATACTTATTCTGCTTTGTTAAACTGCAAAGTAAAAAGACTGCTACGTAGTAACTTATGAAAAGCTTTATTTTGTGTTTTTCACAAGCGACAGTACTATAAGAATGTAACTGTGACCGTTAAGTACGTAATCAAAGGAGGTGCAAGAGACAGCTCCGGGTGGATATGTTCGATTGGAAAACTCAATACTTTCATCAAGCGAAAAGTTTTAAGATGTGTAAAGCTGTGAGTAACCGCCTCTAAGCAAAGAGCTATGGCAGGAACATGCAAAACACCGCCAATTCGGTTATTTCCACCCGTGGACTGCAGTTTCCTGCTTATTATGCACTCATCAGCATGGAATAGGAGAGTAACCGAGTTGGAGGCCACAGTTCCTCTTATAGAGAAAATAGAGTAAAAAAAAAACAAAAACTGGTAGTTAATGTGAAATTAGAATACCATCGAGCGACCGCACTTGGTACGGTGCATCTCGTAAATTTTAAGGCAAAGCTCAGGTATAAAGCAGTGAGTGACCGCCGCAAGCAAGGGCTAAGACAGGAACATATGCTGATGAGTGCATAATAAGCATGAAACTGCAGTCCATGAATCGAAATAACCGAGTTGGCGGTGTATTGCATGTTCCTGCTTTAACCCTTGCTTAGAGGCGGTTACTCACTGATTTGTACCTGAGTTCTGCCTTAAAATTTACGAGTTGTACCGTACCAAGTGCAGTTACTCGCTGGTATTTAAATTTCACACTAGCTACCAGCTTTTTTTTTTAGCTCTGTTTGACCTATAAGTGGATTTTAGCCTCCAACTCGGTTACTTTCCTATTCAATGCTAATGAGTGCATTATAAGCACGAAACTACAGTCCATGGATGGAAAAAACCGAGTTGGCGGTGTTTTGCATAAGATGTGCTTGACAAAAAAACATTCATAATTGACTACATTTTTAATAATACTTATAAACAAACTAAATACATAACCATAACTTACTTTGCCAAAAAAACTTTGCTTTTAGAAGTAATATCTTTCTTATTAATCCAATATGTGTTTTTAAGTGAAAAAGAAACAACTATGGCTATGTTAAACAATTGTAAAAAAGTATACTTTAGAAATATGTCGCTCGTGTTGTAACAAAGCATATGATTATTATGCAAACAATATGCAATTATGTGAAGTTTATTCCAACGTTAGAGATGCACAAATATTCAGGTATACTGCAGACACGTGTTTCGAGGCTACAAGGAGCCTCTTTTTCAATGCAAGAGGTGTGAGCTTTAGGATGAAGAGTCATCCGATAAAAGCAACACTTTCGAACAAAAGACAGTATAAATAGCAGGAACTGGATATTAACAAAACAAACAAGACAATGCTTAGAGCCAAAATTTATTACATGAAACCATCAAGAAAAAACCGTTAAGAAATAAATTTCCAAAAGATCCCATAGATCATAAACATTGTCAAAAAATGAAACCACTTATGAATAAATTAGCAATAAATTTTTCAAATGGGGAAAAAATCTGTACCGAAAAACAGCAGAAAGAAAACAGAATGAAATAAAATGAAATAAAATTTTAAATTAATCAAAAAATGTGAGCAAAAAATTGAAATGTAAAGATTCGCAACACGAAAAGCCAAAAGGCTAACAATTATAATTTATACAAATGGACGCCAAACAGCAGAAAAATAAGGAATAGCATTTATATCGTTAACTAAGTCAGAACTGTTTTTCAAAATGTGGAAGGATTCCCAAAAATCAAGATCTGATGGGTTGGGGCATTTTTGGACAATTTGAAAGGAATTAAAATCGAAAGAATGATTCTTGTCCCAACAATGTTGCGCAATACTGGACTTATTGGACTTTATCGGATGACTCTTCATCCTAAAGCTCACACCTCTTGCATTGAAAAAGAGGCTCCTTGTAGCCTCGAAACACGTGTCTGCAGTATACCTGCAAATTTGTGCATCTCTAACGTTGGAATAAACTTCATATCTGTCGCACAAAGGTATTTATTTTCTTCAATATGCAACTATGTCTACCGCTGTAGTTGGAAAATACCTTTTGGCAAACTCACCTTGGAATTTGGGGAGACTCGCCAAAAGAAAATTGTTTGAAACCAATTTACAATAAATTTGCACTATTTTTACAATAAAAATCCGATATTTTTGTGGGAAGTTGTCCCTCCGTGTTTTCCCTAACTATAGCACTGGTT
The DNA here is from genome assembly GCA_038373865.1 of Uloborus plumipes. NCBI lineage: Eukaryota > Metazoa > Arthropoda > Arachnida > Araneae > Uloboridae > Uloborus > Uloborus plumipes. The sequence goes on from JAXGGA010001252.1 coordinate 92,227, forward strand.
ATATATACATAAATATACAGTGAAACTTCGATAAGTCGAAGTTCCAGGGAGAGCAAAAAGAATTCGAGTTATTGAAAATTCGGGTTATCGAAAAGGACAGGAAAACCATAGAATAAACAAAAATACTACCATTAATGTTCAATAAATTTATAATGTGATAAAAAAGTGACATAATAATGTATCAAAGATATTATATGTATAATTGGAGTAATTAACGTATAATGTAATTAAATTCAAAAGTTTTTGTAGTTTGGAAAACAAATTCTACTTTTTATGCATAATATAACAATTTTGACTCACCAAGAATATCTGCATTTTTTTTTATTTAAAAAAAAATCTTAATTAAACATTGTTTCTGAGAAAAAAACTTAATCTTTCAGATATTTTTAAAACGTCAAAGATAGAGCCGGGAACATTAGGTCGGGATTCTACAAAAACACGCAGTAAATCTGCTGCTTCTCTTGCATCTCGGACTGAAGGTAATTTGATTACCTACTCAATTTCCTCCATATCTTCATCACCGGAATCTTGTTCACCAGAATCTTGTTCGCTATTATCTCTTACGCTTGCTAAAATTTCTTCATCGGTTGGGTACTCTGTCACTAGTACCGCGTCATCGACTTCTACAAAATCCATAAAGTCTGTATTGGAAGGAATGTTCATTTTCTTTTGTAAAACCTCCCACTCATTTTGTAAATTTAACTACCCCATATTGTTGTTTTCTTGATTTTCATTATCTGGATCTAAAGACAAAGCATCTTTTATGAAACCAGCCTTCTTAAAACAGTTAGCAATTGTCTGCGGGGTCACATCACTTCATGCTTTCTGCAGCTCTCGGAGACAGTCGAGCAGGGTAATGCAAAGCTCTATTTTGTCATCTATACACTGTAGTAATTTCAATACAACACGCTTTCTATAGTGAACCTTTAATTTTTTTATGACGCCTTGGTCCATAGGCTGCATGATAGAAGTTGTGTTCGGAGGAAGAAACTCCAGTTTAATTGCTGTTAAGTTCTCTGCCAGGGTCTTTGGTTGTGCCGGGCAATTATCAACGAACAGCACAATTTTTCTTCCAGCTGAGGCAAATTTCCTATCTACTTTTTTAAGCCAAGGTTTGAACAACTCTGCGGATATCCAGATTTTACTATTGCTGGTGTAATCAACTGGCAAAGATTTTATATTACTAAAACTATATTACATAAACTACTATGTCATCATCAACGGCTTGCAGGTAAACATTTCGATTTTTTTTTCTTTTCTCACTACGTATTTGTCCACGAAAAACTATTTCGACTTAAAGAGTTACTTTACCATGGAAAATTCAATGAGGGTCATGGGATAAAATTCGGCTTATCGAATATTTCGACTTAAAGAAATTCGACACATCGAAAATAAATAACATTAATTCTCCATTCAGCGAAACCGGAATACATATTCACTACGGCTTATCGCAGTTTTCGGCTCATCGAAGTTCGACTTATAGAAGTTTCACTGTATATAATTAAAATTATTGTATAGCGATATAATAGGTGCATATAATGTAAATTATTCTTCGGAATCTTTATTTTCAGTATTTGATCTAACATGCTACTAACCAAAGTCAAAGAAAGGTCATGGCTTCCAATTGCAAAAACGTTTATCCATAATTATGTAATATTTTTACTTAAAAAATGACATAATTGATATTTAGTATATTCCTACCCTTCTCAAGCTTCTATCACAGAACGAAAGAGTTTTTAAAACATTTTACTTAATCAATAATTTCTTTATTAATCTATTGTACCTATGATAAGCCATCAAAAAGCATTAAAATTAAAAAAATGATAGTTTGCCGTGATGTTCAGATTTTATCTTCAACGCAATCAGAAAGATCTCAAGGACATAGTTTCTTAAAATAATTTTCATGTCCATTATGCAGAAAAATTTTTCACAGAAACTGCTTTAAGATTTTACACCATTACAACAAAACTTGGTTGAAATAATCATTTCACCTTTCTGCCAGACTGCATTGTTGCTGGATCATGAACGTATAGTGTGTAAATTAATAGAGCGAAATAATAATTGAAACATTATGAAAATCGAACACTTGGGACAGTTTTTGCTGTAATAGTGGCTTTAGTTTCTGTTAAAATGTAGAAAAGCATTATTAAAAAAGACGGAATTTTAATTTTTGATTTTTTTTTGCAAAAATTTCTCTTGTATATAACTCAATTATCACAACTTACTATATTTACCGTCAAATACTTTTATTTATTCATTCAATATGATTACAACGATACTTTTACTGAGCAAATGTTCCTTTTGAAAACATTTAACTTTTTATTATTACATTGCATAGTCATTTTCTATGCTTTTGATTGTATGATTTTAAATATATTTAGTTTATTTCAGTTTTTAAAATTAGAAAAAATGAGGTCAAATGAAGATAAATATATGACTACTCAAATTGTTGCAAAGTATTATGTGGCTTATACATAATATTTCCAAGCAAAAACAGATCCAAATCCTAGATGTATTTTTCCTGAAGTGGCCGTGCACGAAAACTGTCGCAAAAAATTGTTAACGACACCGTAAAAAAGAGGCTTCAACCATAACGGGTCTTCGCTTACCATAAAAAAATGCAAATAAGAGAATAAAAATGAACATAACGCATAAAATGTTGATAGGAGAAAACTGCTATGAAGTTATGTTTTGTTACATTATGTGTGAGCTAAATTTCTTAATCGTATCCCGTTTGCCTACTTTTATGTGTCAAAAAAACTATTTCTTAACTTGTATTTTTATTTAAACATTTTAATAAGGTAAATTTCATTAAAAAAATTTATGAGGCAGTAGAGCTAAATAGTACGTTTTTACTATTCTTTTTTTTTTGCCACAAACAAAATGCATTTCCCTATTTTGTTTGGATGACAGTTAAGTTTCATTTGCAGCTGTTTGCAAAACAAAAACTGTTGCCTTTAAATTCTGTACATAGCAGCTTTTAATGTCTGAAATAGAGTACTTACATTTTTAATTTACTTTTATAAATCGCAATAATAAAGTGTTTATTAAAGCTGCCTGTAGGTTGGCCAAGTTGTTTGTCACAACAGTCTTTGTTTAGCTGAAATAAGGTTTCTGAAGGTTTAGCTAATTTTATATATTTTGGCTCTAAAGAATCAATATAGTTGATTATCTAAAATGTTTTGATGCATAATCATGTTGCTTAACATTAGAAAGCGAGCTGAATGTGTTTGGCAAATATTTGACCAATATTTCCTATTTACCTTGACATTCATGACAGAACTCTAATTTAAAACTATATGGATTTATGTTTATTGGCAGAAACATACTAAAACAATAATCAGAATATCAGAGAGGTTCTAGTACGACCAGCTTTTAGCCAGTCACGTGGACAAAATCGTATATGATTTACCAATCAGATAACAAATTTTCCACGTGACCGAGTCAAAAACAATAGAAGTTAAATCAATGCCCCTGTCACATTTGCCTCAAAACATCAACTCCTCGGAACTGAAAATTCAAAGTAATAATAAGTAACCGCAAACTTCCCTAGCTCCTTGCAGCAATGTCGACAGGGACGAATACTATGGAGGAGCCAAAACTGGTGATATTACGGAGGGACACACCACTGGTAAATTTTCAACAATGAGTTTCAAAAAAGGCATTTTTAGATTAATTTTGATACCGGCAGAAGGGAGGAATTGGCCTCTCCTCAGTTTACGTATCGCAATTGAAGTCCAAATCACATATGAAGTCAACATTTGATACCCAAGATATTTAGTCCAGGATACGTAATGAAATCAATCGCTCCTTCCTTTAAATATTTCTAGATCCGCCCTTGTATGTCAATGCCATGGTGATGGATCTAAACAATTCAAATCAAACTGTTAATCGGTCAATTTCTGAATTTAATTTTAGGTACTAACCAATCGTTAATTTCTTTGCTATTCATTTCGAAGAACTCCGATGGATGGCAGTGTGGGTCTTTGAGTTAATTTTTGCTATATCCTCTTCAGTCCCAGTTGAAGGTACACATATGTGTGCCTTTTAAGTTATTTATATTTGGTATCAAAGCAAATTATAACAAAAAAAAGTATGCATTATAAAATCTAAGATTGTAGCATTTATTTTTCATCAATCCAAATTTTTTTCTTGGTATTATTCAGACCTAACAAAGGTTCAAAAACTTGAAATTTAAATGGTTGAAAAAATCAGGACTGAAGAGGATATGTTAAAAATAAGAAACGATTGGGCATTTAGCGCTACGAAGGCGCTTATTTAAGTCTCAGAGTTCGAAAAGCGAGTTAAATGTTTTTTTTCTGTAAAGCATAACATTTCAAGAACAGTCCTGTTTTGAGATGAAATACTTGTACATTCAAGCACAAATGACAGTTAATAAAACTTTAACTATTGAATGGGCATTGCTACTGACTGCCCACGATTGCTATTGAATTGGAAAACGACCAGGTAAGACGAATATACCTGACTGAATAGAAAAGAAAAATTTTGCGCTTGCTTCGTTCATTTCAATATCAATACATCTCTGTTTAACTTATAAGCTAACATATATCTGAAAAGCTGGTATCCCTGTAAACAAAAAGATGAGCCTGTGTCCGGCTGTAAACCGCATGTTTGCCTTTCCATTGCATCGGTGGTCGAACAGTACCAAAGAACAATGTTCTATGACTTTTATTTTTTTTGAGAGAGATTTTGTTCAAATTTTGATCTCCTTGTGATTATCCCTGAATTGACACGCACCGTCGAGCTCAGACAAGCTGTGATTCACGAGTGAAGCTATTGTGATTCTTAGTTGTTTTAAGATAATAATAGTCTGTATATAGGAGTGAAGATATATTTATGGACGGTTTCGTCCTCTCGTTTTGTTTTCATCGCAGTGCGACGAGAGTGAGCTTATTTTGTGATGTGCACTGATACGTATTCAATATCGTTTCCTTTATGTTTGTACAAAATGAGCATTAAAGATGGTTTAAAAAGATAAATTTTTGTGTCTTGTGTCTTTTTTTACCACACATCAACAGTATTCCCTACGACCTAAATTATTCGCTCCATTTAGGTCGAAAGTTTGTTTTTTTTTTTCCAAATCAGTTAACAGGTGATGTATTTTTTCGTGATGATTTCGGGAAAAATTGTGAAAAAATTCCATCACGCCAGGATTTTTCGCTGAATCGATTTCTATTTTTTCTATAAATTGCTTCAAAAATAACTATTGCGACCAATTTTACATGCAGTATCTAGTAACGGTTCTTTTTTTTTTTCATTTATATGATCTATTATGATGATTCACATTGATTTTTCAGCAATATATATTTTTTATTGTTCTAAACTAAGAAAAAAGTAAAAAATGCCAAATTTTTACTCATCCGCTTCGTAAAAGAAGGCCTTATCTCAGGAAATTTTTTTTCAAGAATACAAAAACCTTTCAGGAGTACACAATATTGATACAGATTGCCAGCAAAGTTTAACAAAATCAAAAATAGTACAACACGAAAATTTGTTGATTTTACGCGGAATGACATTTTACCCAGATTAACCTCCTCTAGAAGAGAAAAGAACTCAAAAGTTCTCTTGTGTTAAGTTTTTTTACATCGAATTATGAAACATTTTTATTTTTTTCTTTGCTCTTTGATATTTGGCTTAGAAATCTGACTATTGAGTTTGTGAAATTAGGTTACAGGATCATTCTATATAAAATCAACAAATTTTCGTGTCGTACTATTTTTAATTTTGATCAAGTTGGATCAGCAATCTGTATCAATATTTTGTACTGACAAATAGTTTAATTTTTTCTAAAAAAAAATATTCTTGAGATATAGCTATTTTTTGCTATATCTCAGGAATGGCTTAGTTCGATGTGAAACTGCTAAAGAAATTTTATTCTATCAGGAGCTACTCCGAGCCAAATGATTTCTCAAGGGCTTCCTTCACGTGATCATTCGACATGGACACTGTCGATTTGATGAGCCAGATTTGAGACTGCTCCTCTGCGCGTGAGAAACCAGCGTCTTAAACACTGCACCACTCTGTCGGCATACAAATAAAACTAACAGTTGGTATAATCAAGTGGAAAACTTTTGGAAATTATTTCAAATGAATATAATTCATTCTAAGTATTAAAAATCTATCTTAAAGCTGCCATAATCATGTTCTTCAATTATAAACTTTCTTTTGAATTAAAACGAAAGAGAATATTGCAACCGAAAAGAAACTCTGAGTTAAACTTAGGAAGTAAAAGAAAAGCACCCCTCCCCCCGCCACTCCCCCAGAATGATGGTTCCTAAGTGTTGCTAAATATAATTAACTGTTTTGCTTTGAAAACCTTGTAGAAAAAAAATAACAAAAGCGTTTTTAAATACAATAATTCTGATTATTTCAGCTTAGCTCTTTGACATCCGTTTTAATCACCTATCCTCATATAAATGGATTGAAGGAAAATTACGTTCTGTCACCCAAACTCGCAATTTTAATCGCATTCACGTGCTTCTATACTACAAGGAGGGCCCCCGTTTTCATTGCATAACAATGGGAGCATTTCATTGCATAACAACTTCAGGATTAAAGTCATTCTTAAAAAGGGAAATCTAAACATGCATACCGAAAAATCTCGGTATCCTAGCAACCCCTCACAGACCCGAAACATTTCGTAATTTAATTTGCAAGTTTGTGCAATAAAACGCTATTTTTGAGCATTTAATTTCCCCACAGAAATTATATTTCCAAATATAAATATTTAATACTGACGTACTTCCCTTGTTGTAGTTAAATGAATTCACTGGATATATATTAAGGCCAATGATTGCAGTCAACTATGCAAGCACATGTTTTGAACATTGAAAACGCATTTTTTTCTGAATCCAAGAAAGTCGAATAACGTAAAAATTTTACCGCATTCAGTGCCCTAAATTGTAACACAATGAAATCTCAAATACAGTCTAGCCCGCTTGTTAAAATATCAGTTGAAAGACGATCCCGCTTAATTTAATTCACCATGTACCACAACGTGTACCTACCCGCCATAATGTATTATTTAGATCCCGGATAATGAGATGCCCCGTTTATTAGAATATTTTTTTGTGGCAAAATGGTTATTTCATTAAGCTGACTGGTTAGTACGCATTTGCTCAAAAAGCTCAGCAGGAAACAGACATCTTTACCTTTCAACTAATATTTTCAAATTCATCTTTGGAAAGTGGAGAAAAATGACACCTTTTTTGACAAAGCGCCAAAAAGAGAATAATTTTTAACTTAAATAATTTTTAGAATGCGCACTTTAAAATTTTTTGCTTGATTTAAGTGTTTGAAAAATGATTCAATTGAACCGTTGTAAGTATTTATAAAGCTAACTGCAAAAGCTCATTGTTCGTCCTTAGATGAATATACCTGCTATTTTTCGAGCATTTTTTGGATAAAAAATTGAAATAAAGCACCTGAAACAAAATTTCATAACACTAAAAACTGACTAAAAAGAAACTTTAAAGCCTGACACACTCAACAATTCAGTTTTTCTTAATAGACTAGCTGCGTGGCCCGGCGTCGCACGGGCTGTAATGTAGTGAAGGCAGTTTGAGAAAACTACTCGCCACCAAGGCGGCTCGCCTTTAAAGTAATGAGGAAAGTTTAAACAGTTTACTCGCCGTCAAGGCGGCTCGCCTTTACAGTAGCGAGGAAAGTTTCAATAAACTACTCTATTCAAAAATAAATGCGATGTCAAGTACCGCATACTTAGCACTCTCCCTAAATAAAAAATAAAATTCCTTGCCAAAAACAATTATTTCCAAACCGCTTTCTTCCTGTAAAATTAATTGCAAAATTCTAAACGAAAAAGTTCTTTTAATATTTGGATCGCAGCCAAAAAAGTCCCTTCTAAAAACAGCAATTGCAATTTTATTTAAAAACACATTTTCAAAATGGTAGCAGAGAAAAAATATGTCATTAATAATTAGAATAAAAACAATTGTTAGAACTTTGTTATAACACGTATTCAAAATGACAATGGAAAAAAATAACACTCTTTCATTTTAAAAAGTTCAATTTAATTAACGTTTTAATTTAAAATCGCAACGGAAAGAAATAAATATCTTGGAATTTTAAATAGTTCAATAATTTAATTAACGTTTTAATTCAAAATGGCAACGGTAAGAAATAAATGTTTTGGAAGTTTAATCATTTATTAGGCTTAATCGCTTTAAATTTGACTACTTATTAATTGATATCTTCGCTAATTAAAATCGTATAATTATATAATTGAAACTAATGAAGCCTGAAAAATTACCTATCTATCGGTACCTGGTTCGACTTTCAGTTCGTTGGCGTTCAAGAGAAAGAAGCGTGACATAGATAGATAGAAAGAAAGAAAGAAAGATAGATACTCAGTTTTTAATATAAGTAGATTATTACACGTATGAAACTTGTATATTGAGATTGTGATTGGAAAAATAGAAAAATACCCAACCTTCTTTTCTCTTATCAGTTTTTAATATATTAAGCCCTGTATGAGTCGTGAAGCAAAAAATCACGCTGTATATTCATAGTTATAAAATTTATTTATTTATTTATTTTGAGAAACGGGAAATATATAACTCGTCATCTAATTTGGTCTATTTGTACTTGGAAAATTAATGAAGCCTTAAATAAGAGAAATTTCACTCACGTTTTCATTTTTTACATTTTTTAATATTGTTTTTAACATGTTTCTTACTTAAAACTTACTTTTGCATTTATTTGGAAATTTCCTTTCACATTTAACTGTGTCTGCTCCTGAGAATAAAAAGAGCTACTAGTAATTGATAACAATTTATTTCAATAGTTTAAAAAAAAGGCATATTCTTCTCAAATAAATTTTTATACGTTATTAATTATCTCTGTAATACTGAAATATTTAAAGCTTCAATTTTTTCTACTAGATAACGTTTACAAAGTTATTTTAAAAGAAATCTGTAATTGCCTTAAAAATGAAATACATATTAATGCTTTTTTTTAAAGAATTTTATCCATGCGGGTGAAGTACGAATATTTTTTGTTTCAAGAAAAAAGAAATATTGTGCTCAAAAACTCCTACGTAAATTGTATGACGTTTTCAATTTAGATAAAATACTTTTCATCTTAATTAGAAAGCAAAGAAATATTCAACGACATGGCTATGCTTTTCGACAAATTTTAAAGCGCTTTTAAAACCTTAGAGAATAATTAAGAGTCTTTATCAGAAAGTTGCATTCAGTGCCATTTATTTTCTATTTTCGTTTGCAAGTAATTGAAGTGAATGCTTTTTGAAAAACACAACAAAAAGTTTTACTAAACGATTGGTAAGAGTTTTTAATACGCTTATCTATTTCGGAAAATTATAGTTATAATGCCAGATTTTTTTAAGATATGAAAAATATTCAATAATATGCGCGAGTAAAAAGGAAAATCTACGAAATATACAATCAATTCAGCAAAATAAATAAATACATAAATAAAATTTAATGTGTAAAAAAATAAGTAAAGAAATATTTTTAAATGAAATGGCTGTGTTTTCAAAGCTGTTTTTGTACTTCAAGCAAAGTTGCTTTAAATAAAACAGGCTAAATATAGGAAATCGTCCTATCGTGTAGCTGTTTTGAGATTTGAGTTTAAGGATGCACAAAGGTAACAATTTAGAATTTCCAGGTATGAATGCATTTTAATTTATACACTGCAAAAAAATGAATGTTGTTTTTACAGTATTATACGGCTAATTTTATAGCAATAAACTAAAAACTGCTAGTTTTACTGTAGAATTGCTAAGCTGTAGAATTGCTAAGCTGTAGAATTGCTAATTGCACAGTACTAAACTGTAAGATTGTTAATGTGACAGTAATAAACTGTAAAATTGTTAATGTGACAGTAATAAACTGTAAAATTGTTAATTTTACAGTTTAGTACCGTGCATTTCACAGTTTTGAATTGGAACCTCTGATGTCAGTATTATACCTTAAAGCAATTATTTATTTTTTGCAGTGTAGGTGTTTGAACTCTTAGAACTTAGAGTTAAGATACATTCTCTAAAAAAATATTTCTTTCTACTTAACCTAAATATTTTTCATTTACTTTAGCTCAAATAATTTTGACATAATCATACACAATCCATTAACATTAATGTGACCACCTATCAAAAAGCAGAATAACCACCTTTCTGATAAGGGACTGCTGCAAGACGTTCAGGAAGAGAGTCAATTAAGTACCTAAAAGTGTTCACTGGGATGTTGAGCCATGCAAACTTCAATTGCGTGATCAGCTGCGCTAGATTACGCTGGTGAGGATTCATGGCACGAACAATCCAATCGAGATGATCCAACAGATTCTCGATTGGGCTTCAGTCAGGTGAGTTTGCTGAGCCTGGGAGAATGGTAAATTTATCCTGGCGCCCTTCGAACCACGCATGTTCACTTGCAACTGTAATGTACTTTGCATTATCCTGCTGTAGATGCCATCATCCAGAGGATAAACAATATTCATATAGGGGGTGGATATAGTCCGCAAGGGCAAATGCGTACTTGTATTGATCCATCGTGCCTTCTACAATGGTGAGTGAACCCATAGAACCCTAGGAAAACATTCCTCAGACCATAATGTTAATGCCTCCAGCTCAGTGGTCAGAAGTAGCGCGTTACAAGTAGCGAAACTACTGTAGTTGCTACATTTTTTAGTAGTTTGTAGTGTAGCGCACTACTTTTTTAAAAAAAGTAGAGTAGTGAGTAGCGCGATACAAAAAAATAGTAGTTTGTAGCGATTCTAGAAACTACTTTTAAATTAAAAAAAAAATAAATAAATAAATTTAAAAAATAAAAAAAAAAAGGAGAGAACGAAGGAAAAATCAAAGTTTAATTGACTCTGACTGGTGCAAATCTCGCACGAGTACAACACCGGATGCAATGAGAAATAAGAACCATAAAAATATGAGCTGATCCTTAGACACATCATTTTGACGAAATACATTCTACCTGTTTAATATAATTGTTTTATTTGTTATCTCAATTTTTATATTCCTTCAAATAATTTTCATGCTCAATAGACAATTCCTAGTTCTATTCCATATTCAAAAGAGTTAATTTATTAATGTAAACCACATTTCGAATATTTTCGGCCAATCCTCAAACGATGTACTCTTTTTATTTATTTATTTTTTTCAAAAAGTAGCGAAGTAGCGACTACATTTCAAAAGTAGTTTGTAGTCGCTACATTAAAAAAAAAGTAGTTGTAGTTGTAGTTAACTACATTTATAACAAAGTAGTTGTAGCTGTAGTTCGCTACAAAAGAAATGTAGTTTTTCCAACCACTGCTCCAGCTTGGACCGTACCGGCAATGGTTGCAACAGTGTTTGCCTTCCAGAGATTTCAAGCCTTTTAGATCAACATCAGTCTGTCCGAAGGAGCATAAAAGCAATTCATCAGCAAATGCTACCTGTCGCCACTTACTGGACGTCCAGCTCTGGTACTGGCTTGCAAATTATAGGGTTTGTCGTCGATAGATCCGTAGTCAGCATAGGTGCATAAACCAGGCTTCTGCTTTAGGAGCCTAGAATCAGCAACTTTCGCTAAAAAGTTGTATGGGGGTCGATGTTGGTAGCCTTTTGGTTCATCTGGGGGGTCAGTTGCTGAACGGTAGCCCGTCTATTAACCTGAACGCATCTCCGCAGCCGTCATTCCCCTCTGTCATCTATGGCTCCTGATGCACCTTATTTGCCATGACGCTGATTTTTAACAGTCCCATTTTGCCATGCACTGTGCATTTTTAACACGCCTGCAAGCGAACCCTCAAAAACTCCGCCATTTTGGAAACGCTTCCGCCCTTGGCTCGAAAGCCAATTATCACGCCCTTTTGTATGTCGGATAAATCGCTTCATTTTTGCATTACGCCAACAATAGAAATTTTTTCTAAAACTCATACACACCCTTTATATACCCTCAACCACATTGTGCTACCAAGTGCCTTTTGTGATTGGTTATTTAACGTCGACGTCAAAAGTAAGTGGTGGTCACATTAATGTGACTGAACTGTGTAATATTACATCGCGCAATTGGTGACCATATGCATCTTCCAAAGTGGCCACCATAAGAAAACAGAAACTATATTGACTAAGGCAGGAAGGTATTTAAGTATGGTTTTTCGAAAAAAAAAGTGACTTTTTATAAATATTTTGCCGTAGTGCTCAAAACAGTCTTTGAAATTATGCCTTATTTATGAAGCTTGTCAAAGTATTAAGGAAGTTATCGTGTGCCTGTCCCCCCCCCCTAAAAAAAAGATGTCCTTGAGGAATAATATCTGATGATACTGAAATTGATCAAGTAAAAATAAACGTATTCCTTTCTGACTTTAATGCAAAACCTGCGGTTTTGCCCTCTAATGAATTTAAATTTATTTTATGTTCGTGAGAATTTAGATCATAATTCAGCTAAAAGAAAATACGTCAATTCAAAACGATATTTTTTTAGCAAAGAGGAAGTAAAATCTGCCAAATTCAAGTATTTTCACGTCACTTTGTGAACTCAGCTAACTCGGATCTCCATCCTGGGATGCTATACAATAATTCAATGCGTAGTAAAACGAAAAAAATAATGGAAATCGATGCTTGTATTTTGTTAAAATGGTTTTAGAAACTTATACTGCAATTTATTACAAATTTTCTTTTCTTTTCTTTCAACAACAACAGAGCTGTAGTTCACAACGAGCTTAATTTGCATATTTATTTATATAGGACCTTGGATTGGCTTTCTGCTGCAGAAACTTTTAGCAAATGGGGATTGGAACTTTCGAATATCAGCAGACTGCTCTTACGTACTGAGCCACTGGGCTTCGCTTACGGACTGCTATACATTAAAGTAATGCTTATTAAAAAGCAGAACAAATCGCCTTTTTTCGACACAAAAACCAGAAACAAATTGTTTTTTTCGCCCGAAGCTTCGAAAAAGTCTTTAAAATGTATCTTAATTTTTTAATTGGATGAGTAATTGAAGAAGTTATGCCGTTCTCACAAAAAAAAAGAAAGAAAAACCCTTTGTGAAATAAACATATCGTCGAGTCTCGATAGCTCGAAGTCTCATAATCCTTTATCTCCTTTATCTCGAAGTGTTTATTGGGTCCTCAGATTCTTGAGAAGGTTGTGGGAGCTTCCTATAACTCGAACTACCGACAACTCGAAGCTTTTAGCTGGTCCTTTGAGTTTTCAGGTTATGGAGACTCGACTATATATGATTTAGTGGATACACTATTATATTATGCTATAACCCATTTTTGCTCAAGTTTTTTTAACAATTTTTTTCAATTTGTATCTGCTTAAAACTCTTACTTGGAATGGTTTACATACATGGATGGTTTAGATACATTTTAGGCTTAAAACAGTTCCCCGTCGCCATATTTATTAAGTTATTTAACGTCTTGTTTATGGGATATTTTGCAGATAAGTGAGCAAAATACGACCTTACTTGACTTTACTTTTGCAAAACAACATTACAGAAGGCATCTGTAATCAATTTTAAGCAAATCATTTTAAAATAGTTTAATTTTATGAAAAATAAGTTCGCAAAAAAACTTACTTTCTGTGGCTCCCCATGCTGGATCGTTGCTTGACTGATTTGTCTGAAAATAGCTGTCAATAAATAAACTCTGATGTCCAAATAGTGGCTCTAACTGGTTTTCTAAAGAAAAAGGACTATTTAACTTGTGAAAAACAGCTTAAGTAAAATGATATACCCATTACAGGTTTTTGTATGCAGTAACTAACAAGCGTCCCGTTTATAGGCTACTGGGCATAAATGGATAAATATTACATTATTCTGCTGTCAACTTATAAAATACCGACAAAAATTGAAGCCATAATACCGCAGGATCGAAAAAATGTTTACTGTGTTCTTTTCCCTTCTAATGTCCTCGTATAGATTTAATTTTTTTTAATTGAACATTTTATTATTCGTCCAGAAATGGAATTATCTGAAGATATTTTCAAAAATATTTAAATAGTGATTTCAACACGTGAACCAACATTGGAGCATAATTCTTCAAAGTTGGCCTACAACTTAACAATTTCGGAATCGTATTATTAAAACAACTAAATTCTATCTCACAAATAATTGTATTTATTATGTGTTACACATAAGTGTGAAATTCAACTAAAATATAAAAACCTTATCCAAATAAGGCTAAGAAATTTAATCGATTAATAGTCTTACATTGAGAAAATGAGGATGCAACTTTCCAAGGCAGCCAGCCACCTTAAAAACATATGTAAACCAAAGTTTTACGTTAGTTTTCGGTGGTCAACGGTGTAACGTTCTGTTTTAAACATAAGCATTGTAATGTAACCTTTATTTAAAAGGTTTTCGAAACAAAGTGAAAGCATAACAGCGTTGGATCGATTTTTTTTTAAATTTTAATTAGTTTAGTCATTATTCCTTAAAAATAATTTTCTCTTTTAATTCAACATCGTATTACTAAGCGGTTCCCAAACTTTTTAGGTCAGAGTTCTTAGTGCTTCACATTTACTTCAAACAGCCCATTCTTGTTAATGACTAAAGGTCAAAATGTTAACGATCTAGAAGTCAAATGTTAACCACTCGCGACGATAATTACTTTCCTCTATATAAAAGAAATTTCAGGAGGAATCTTGAACTAGGGTTCCGCGGAACACACTTTGGGAATTACTGTAAAAATTTGAAGTAGTTCTTCGGTATGATTTTTTACATTTTAGAAGTGATTTCACCATATAAGTCATGCTTCAAAGGGCCTACAAGCTACTATTTTGAAATTGTATCATAAAAATAGTTAAAATTTATTTTACAAAAAAAGGAATAAAAGCACTTGATATGTGTTACATGCGAGTATGAAATTCGAAATAAATAAATAAATAAAAATAAATGAAAACCTACCAACCAGAAAATTATAAAAAAATTGTCACAGCTTGACAATGACTTCCCTTTATTCATTTACCTTATAGTCCAAGAGCTCATGAACGCCAGACTTAAGTGCTTTTATGAAAGTCCAATTTTTTTTTTCGTAAGCACACCATATCAAGAAAGAACGGTTTGTTATTAGTTAAACTGAATCGTTTTGGCTTTTGCAGGAAACAGGTTGCAAAGCTGCGTCAATGCTCCAGAAACATTTCACCATAATAACATTACATAGTCACTCAATGTCACGTGACCTGGTGGTCTCCACCCAGCTATCTCCATTTCGGAGGACATTTTAGAGAGGTACAGACGCAACTTTGAAACCAACCTATGCATATTTCAGCTTCCAAGATACAAATAGTGAGTATCTAAAATTCTTTAAAAAGAAAGAAGAAAAAAGGGGAACTCCAAAATGGCTGCTAATGGCGGTTTAGGTTAAACATGACATTTCGTTTTACAAAGCCGATCCGCCATCATTTGGGCACTTTTTTTTTTTATTGATCCTTGCTCCTTCAAATGTGGGTCTTGGAAGGTAAAAGTTTGTGTAGGTTAGTTTCAAAGCCATGTCTGCACGTCTATAAAATTTGGTTCAATTCGGAGACGGCAGTATATAGACGACGAGGTCGCTTGACATGGAATGACTCAGTTTCTGACGCACCTTTGCAATCTGTTTCCTACCAAAGCTAGAGCGACACAGCTTAGCTAATAGCGAACTGTTCTTACCTGAGGTGGTATTC
Source organism: Uloborus plumipes (assembly GCA_038373865.1). Classification (NCBI taxonomy): domain Eukaryota; kingdom Metazoa; phylum Arthropoda; class Arachnida; order Araneae; family Uloboridae; genus Uloborus; species Uloborus plumipes. Next base: position 107,885 of record JAXGGA010001252.1, read on the forward strand.
TTACGTAGAAAGAAAATTAGGGCTTTATAAAATAAGGTAAGTCTGGCGTTCATGGGTTCTTGCCCTGTTATGTTCATCAGCAAATTTTACATGCAGTGGCGAAAGAAAAACCCTTTCCTTCTTCACCAGTGGCTTACGTATGGTTCATGTGATATGTCTTTCTGGGCGTCTTTCTGATGTCTTTCTAAAGTTTTTATTTTTGGAGACCACTGTATGGGAGCAGCGAGAATTTTTTCAAAGATAAAAAAATAAATAAATAAATAAAATAAAACGGAATGTAGTTTTTAAGAAAAAAAGGTGGTGGGAAACAAAAATAATTAGATCTGTTACTTCTAGCTCAAAAGTATGCAATAAACATATTATTTTTTTCCTTTATGTGCAGTGTAATCCTAGAATATACTTTTTCATTCGCTTTCTTTTTTTATGATAAAGAGAGAGAGATAAATCAAATCATTTGTCATTTTGAAGCGATGCTTGTTTTGTGCAACCTTAACAGTTTTGCTTTGTGATTCATTTTTTTTTTCCTTTTATGCTTTATTAGATTAATGGCAGAGATTGAGTGAGATGTATTCCTATTCCTCTCTTTATAGCGACGCAGTTCATTTGTCTCATGATTTTTATTTTTTTTTTTTGTATAATTTAACCGTTTCGGCATACGAAAGCCTTTTTTATCACCAAAGAATTAGTTTCGAGCAGTGTAGCTTTTCTGACATTTTTTTTTTACTGCGGTTTTGTTTTGTTATATTATTCCGTCGTTTTGTTCTTTATTTCATGGATGCATAATCATTCAACCCTTTTTTTATGTACGCTTTGAGTGTTACATATTACATGTACTCCATAAAAGTTTCCATGTTGTTCCAATCACTTAATTTATTTCGTTCTGTTTTTACGTTGTTTCTTTTAGGATTTTTCTTGTTCCAAACAATCGTTTATCATATTTCATTTAATAGGTTTCTGCAGTTTAGTTTGCTTCACTTTTAACACTCCATTTTGCTATCAAATATAAGGCTTTCAATGTATTTTTTTTTGGAGATTTCGATGTAATTTTTTAAGGGATTCAGTTTGAAATTTTGAAGATTTCTGGAAGAAAAATTCAAAAATAATAATAATAATAATAATAATAATAATAATAAATAAATAAATAATAAAAAAATAAATAAATAATAAAAAAATAAATAAATAATAAAAAATAAATTATTTAATAAAAAATAAATTAAAATAAAAAAATAAAATTTATCTATTTTATTATTTTCCCTCAATAATGGATGTATCTTATAAAATGCGTCTGTTGCACGAATTGTATGTCTTTTCGCTTGACATTGACCATGGGTAATCAGAAGTGGCAAGTGGCGGGCGGGTCTTTTTTCTGATGGCAGGGGGAAGTAGTAGAAACACCATTCAACTTTTCAAATGAAAAGAAATACTTTCAAAGCTCAAAATCGCAAAAAATGACCAAATTCATCCTCTTTGGAGCGATCAAAACCAAAACTGAACCAGTGTTATTTTCCGTGTAGATTCACTTTTATTCCAAATTTTATCTAAACCGTAGCATTACTTCCTGAGATGTAGTAGTCGCAATAAGCAAGAAAGAACGCTTTATTGCAGATTGCACAACTCTCTTGAAGTTAATTGCTCCAAAGTTGAATTAATTCATTTCTTTTTTGTTTTAATAAAAAAAGGAAAAAAAAAAAAGAAAACTTATGGGGTAACAAAGAAGAAAAAAACACGTAATTGATGGATGAACCTTGCGTTTAAAAATGGAGGACAAATTACACTGATCGCGGACAAGTATTTTCCTTATAACAGCGTAAAGAGACACTATTATTTATACTTTATTGGGAGGAGGAAGACCACCTACTGCGGGGGCACAAACAGCTTTTACGCCACTGTAAAAAATTCATTATAAGAGATTCGTAAAAGAAGAAAAAGAGATGTTCTACTTCTCCGTGAAAAATATTTTTCTTATAGTCCATTTTTTCTGACAACTTTAATGTTACAGAATTTAGAGTTAGTACTGCATGCTTATATTATACTAGCAGAACCCGGCAGACGTTGTTCTGCCTAAATGTATATTTCGTCTCCACATGGTGTTTTGGATGTAAAAATTTATAAAGCGTTGTTGAAAATAGGCATGAAAGATTTTAAAAATTCTAAATCAAGCAAAGTTATCTTCTGATAAAGTTATTCAATTTTCAGAAACTCTATTCAATAAAAAATTTCATTTTCCTTTAAACCTATAAAACTATGTTCTGTAGAGTTGGAAAACACAGATGCCCACTTCTTAAAAAGTTAATAAAGTCACTTAGATGGCTAAACTAAACTTAACAACAATGGCAGACGTGTTGAAATTTTGCAATGTAACGATGCAAATGATACTTAAACTTGACAGTACTTGAAGAAACTTCTTAAAACAGAAAAGTAACAAATCCTTTTGAATAAGAAAAAAAGCATGGAGGAATGGTTGTACTTTAGTAATTTGATGGCATAAGCTATTGGGAAATACTCGTCCATACGCACAACCATTTGAAAATTAAGTAACAACATATCTAATGTGAAGAAATGAGTTCCATAAGTTTTGCACGTGTGGCACAATTTGAGCAAGCATGAATATATTATTCGCAAGGCTGAAAACAATTTTAATGACCTATTTGGTGCTCAATACCCACCATTCCGTACGTCGTTAATAATTTTTAACATTGCGGTTAATGACAAATATTACGAACATGAAAAAGCAAACACCTTAAAAAATATGGTAGCATTTGAGTACTGTCACGCAATAATATGTTTGTCTGAGAAGGAAACATATTTAATCAGGTATTTATCATACACAAATAATTTTTTCTACTCTCGAAAACAAAAATAGTTGCGTAGCAACGCGCCATGGAAAATTTCAATTATTGGAGGTTCTTGGCGCTATTTAAAAAATTCGCCAATTTGGTAGCTAATTTGGGATACCTTGGATAATTCTGAACCCCTATCCCTTCCATAAATAAAGAAACTTACGTATTATCACTTTTGTGAAAGAGAAATTGTATTCAATTGTTGAGGTATTCTCTATGAAGCTGATTACTTTTTGTCAATCTGAAATCAATTTGAATATTATATTTGGCGCTAAATGTACACCATTTCGTAAGGCGTTAAAATAATTTCCGACATTGCGGTATATTGAAAACGAACTATTGATTGGATGTTTGGCGAGAAAATATAGTAACATACTTTGATTGAAAACAGCAATAGGTATAATGAACAAAATAGTGTTCGTCTGGAAAATAATGCATGACTTCTAAGCCTCTACAAATCTAAAGAAGTTCCGAAATATGAAACGGAATCGCATTTGTTTTTTAAAAAAGATTAATCTGTTAATCAAATACCTTTTTTATCCTTTATACTTGAGATAGTTATTGGGAAAACTTCCATTATTGAGGGCTCATGGCGCGATTCAAAAGATAGCCAAATTTACGGTAGCAAGCAATTCCAACTATCTGCCACAGAGTTGAGTTGATACACTAAATACTCGATTGGATTGATGAAAGCCTTCGAAAATGGCGTTTTAAATTGAAATTACAAAGACAGAATCAGGTCTAAAATTGAAATAAAAAAATAACTACCCATCGGATTTTGTTGAAACTGGTCTCTAAACCTTCCCAGTACCAAAAGGAACAAACGGTGAAAATTTCTGCCAAATCTCCCAGGTAGTTTCTGAGATCTTAGGGAACACACACACACACACACACACACCAACATTCATTTTTATATATATAGATTATGCAGTGCAAATTAATTGAAGATGCCTTACGGAAAGAGAAAGATTAAAAACAGAATGATTAAGATTAGTGGTTGTAAAATAAATTATGTGTAAGAACTAAAATGAAATTACGGCAGCTGGCGTTTAATAGTGGCAAGATTAAACGCACGGTGTGTTTTATTGTTTAATTAGAAAATGTTATTAATTTAAAAGATTGCTTTTGAGAAAGTTTTTTTTCGAAAACGTCAATCCGTTATTTCGTATGATTAATTTTTTGTGTATTTCACTGAGAAAAATTAGGAAGATAAAGATTTTATGGAGAGGCCGAATTTTGTACTTTTTTTAAATTAATATTTTGTAGATACTTCAAAGCAAATACTGTAGTTGAGATTAATATTTTTTAGTGAACATTTTGGTTATTTTAACTCCAGATTGAAATACACAATTTTCATCACGAGTTAAAAGAAAATTATTGAAGAGAAAGAGCTCTAACAGTGCTCATTGAACACAGTGACGCACTTCTAGGGAAAACCAGGACTTCGAGAACATAAACTTTGGCATATATGATTTTTTATCCCTTTTTTTAACACTGTGCCAGATCTATTTATTGTGTCAATACATTGTTGCTCATAGTGAAATTCAAAACATATTATATCCAGATTTAAAGACAAAGTTGTCATCATGGGTTAAAAGAAACAAACTGAAGGAAAGAGCTCATTGCTCATTGAACACCGTCTTCTTTTGAAAAGTTGAACTCTGGCATGCGGCAATTTTTATCCTTTTTCATCTATCTAATTAATTGTTGTGTCAGTACATTGTTGCTTATGTGGTGACTCTCTATTTAATTGTCTAGTAATTAATTAGAGTCAGTAACGTAAAACTTTTTTTTAACAATGTAGTACAACTTGGAAAAAATATACATTGTTGAGAGTCTTGCTATGTATCCGGCGGTGGTACAAAGTTAAAACAGTCGATGATTTTCAGCCTTATAAAGATAGATAAATATGGAGACAGATCGATAGATACAGAAAATGTTTTCTTGAAATTAACAGAAGATAAAGATTGATGAACATACAGATAGATAATCATAGACATAGCTTGATACATATAGAGACATCTGTCTCAGAGCAAGACATATCGATAGGTAGTTACAGAGATAGATATACTAGTCTAGACAGATTAGTTATAAAAGATGTACTGGTATATGTATATTAATTGAAATCATGCTTATTCCTTCACCAAATACACTCAACCTACAGCCTTTGAAGGCAGTACTCGCGTAAAAAGTGAGTAACATAAAAGCAAATTGTGCAAAAAGGCAAACCATCTAGCCATCGTCTAGTATCACATAAGAGTAGATTATATTAGGCTAGTAATTATAGTAAAACCTAGCTCAAATATATGTATTCGGCTGACTAAAAAGACATCCACTGATATAAAATTATTGCAAAGAAAAAGAAAAAGATACAGCTAAGTTAAATCTACTTGTGTAGCATCGTATGTTCCATTTCTTCATTTATTTACACATAATGAAGATAAGAGAAATGGTTTACTTAAGTTTAGTTTCTGGAATACAAGACAAATGAACTAACAGCCATGGTTAAAAGTTTTTTGATGTAATAGAAATATTTAAGCTTTGTTAAGACATCATTCCGCCATATAGTTAAGGAATCTAACAACAAATAGAGTTGTTCCATTTTCGGCTGATTTCCACTTGAGTATCTTTGTTTGCTTGAGTTGACTGGAAAATAAAAGGAAAAGATTGTTCCATGGAGAGAAAGGTTAGAGTTCATTTAGTGCTTAACTGACAGGTGGTTTATTCTAAGATAAATTTCTAATTTTGGACTCATTTATTTTCTACAAGTAATACTGCTGCAATTCATTGCATCTATTTAATACGGTTGCATTTGGTTTTAATTAGATATCTATTGCATTTACGAGTTAAGCTTCAAAAAGCTATTTTGAAACTAATGGGTTGCTACAGAAATGGTGTTTCTGAAATCAGATTTAAGTGGCTGGAAAAAATTTTTTTTTCCGATTTTCTGATCATTTCATGTAAAATTTGAACGAATTAATTTGAAGTTTAAAACCTCATTATGAAACTTCTGGATGCTGGATGATATTGATAAGTGATGTAATTTTTCTAAACATTTTACTGCTATAAAGCAGTGAGTAACCGCCCCTGAGCAAGGGCTCAGGCAGGAACATGCAATACACCGCCAACTCGGCTATTTCGATCCATGGACTGAAGTTTCGTGCTTATTATGCACTCTTACTGGTTGTCTCTTGTAAAAGCAAATAAAACAACGTTAAAAGCATGTTGTTTTATATGCTTTTATTTTTAAGCCCAAAGATATTTTATATTTTTCTTCAATGTTCTTACGTTATCAGTTTTTTCATGTTTCTCATGTTTTTCAACCAAAAGAACATTTAGTATAAAACGATACATCTCCATGGATAAAACTGGCAGACGTGTGGTAATTCGCACATGTACGAGTGCCAGTAACTTCTGAACTATGATTGAATAAAATGTTGTTCATGTTTTTAACTCTGATAGTTTCAAGTATTTGTCTTTAACCTTTAAACAAATGCTCGCAAAGTCAAAACACTAACCGTACCGTAAAGTCGGGTTACTTGGACCCACAAGGAGGTTACTTGAGCCCACAGTAAAATGATAAAATCTGTGTTTGGTACTAGCATTAGAGACTGCAGAGTGCTTCTACCTAGAGGAGAAACGAGGAACTACGTGCAAGTCTTCAACTAATAAGTACCAAACCTAGATTTTATCATTTTACTGTAATGGGCTCAAGTAACCTCTTAGGGTCCAAGTAACCCGACTTTACGGTAACATTTGGTACTCCGTGACCAAACAAGTAAAGGGAATGGAATATGGCACCATAATCCAGAGTTGCTTTTAATTCGGATAAGGAAATTTAAATAATCAGGGCGGATTGACTCAGCTAATTATTTCAAAAATCGGATTATTATTTGTTGAAACTCAACCGGCACTAAAACTGCTGATCCTATGATATCTTACCAAGCATACATTTTTTATTTCAAAAGAAAAAAAAAACTGGAAGCTGGCTAATCAAACACAATTAAGGTTTTGATGCGAAGAAATAAAAAAAAAAGGAGACTAAACAAGAAGTGCATCTTCAAAGGAAAAAAAGAGAAAGGAAGAAAACGGAAGGGGGAAATTGAAAGTGAAGAAGAAGAAAATGAAATAAAATGTTTTTTTAGAAACTTCTCACAAATGTGTTGACAAATCAAACGTGAAGCAGAAGCTTTTACATTGACAGTTTTAAATCATTTGATAAACAAATTCTGTTATCTGTCAAAAGACTCTTGTTAAAAGATAAAACAAAAGAATATCTACTTCTTCCAAAATGAACATTGGAAAAATAAATTAAATAAAATATAAATAAAAATAAAAAAACGAAAGAAAAAGATCAATTTTGCGGAAAATCCAATTTTGTCTGGAAGTTCTTTGACACTAACTCTCAGAGGAATTTAATTAAGAAATATTGCTCTTTTATTCATATCATTTCTTTTTCTTTGATTAAAAACCTGTTTTACTGCTCTGTTTAATTATTTGTATCGGAATCGTTTACAAACGCAGATTGAAAAATTTAATTTGATGATTGTTTTAAAAATATTCCACACCACTTCATGTGTCAAAATTTGTTTTCATACATGTATAAGGAGATTAAAACGACACTCATAAGAAATAAAAACATATATATATATATATATATATATATATATATATATATATATATATATATATATATATATATTATATATATATATATATATATATATATATATATATATGTATATATATGTATATATATATATATATATATATATTATATATATATATATATATATATATATATATATATATATATATATATATATATATATATATGTATATGTATATATGTATATATATATATATATATATATATGTATATATATATGTATATATATATATGTATATATATATATATATATATATATATATGTATATATATGTATATATATATATATGTATATATATGTATATATATATATGTATATATATATATATATATATATATATATATATATATATATATATATATATATATATATATATATATATATATATATATATATAATATATATATATATATATATATATATATATATATATATATATATATAAGTTTTAAAAAGGGAAATAAATATATTTTTCTCCAAATAGGGTAGACCGACTATTGAATGAACAGTTAAACAAATTTTCAATTTCAAAAATTCATAACGCTCTTACAAATTGTAGTATTTTTGCCGCATGATAATAAAAACACTTCAGCTGGTATGTGTAACTATTAAAAAAATGGGAGAGATTTTATGGTTCTGTATCAGGTATTATGGGAAGTTGAAGTTGAACCCAGTGATAAAACCCTCTCACTAATGGAATAATACAGCAGGTTTTGGACATTTTCATTCTTTCAATATGTAGAAAGAAGTTACTTCTACCGATTGACCAAAAAAAAAAATGTTTTTTTTTTCTTTAAACCTAATTAAAAAAAAAAAAAAAGAAAAACACGGGGTGTTGATTCATTGGAAGTGTTCACTGTTCATTTACTGGCGGGCTACCCTATATGTGATTTTCCCACTTCGTAAGAGATAACATATGTAGTACAGCAGATATGTGACCGAATTGTGCCTTTAATGATAGAAACATAAAACTTGGCACACGCGTAATACACATCAAGAGATTTAATTTTGGATACGCGGCCATCTGAGATTTCGTCTATTGGTCTATTGGAGTAATGGCAGCCGTCAAACTGCTAAATTTTCGTACTTTTTTCGAATTTTCCCCATTTTGAACATGAAAGAGCACGTTTTTGACAAATATCATATTATACATATTTAAACTACATTAAATTTTCTACAAGTTGATACCAAAATGGACTTGTTAGCTATAATAGTTTTTGAGATACAGCTGCTCAAAATTTCACATTCTCCAAATTTGGACATTTTTAGTTGATTTCCTTGTTTAATCATATATGCAAATGTCTTTATATTTTCAATAACCTGTATTGTATAAGTAGTGAAGTAAAAATTTCTTGAATTTAACATTTTGAAGAGAGTGGGAGAAAGAGTAAACGTTTTGAGGGAGTGGGGAGGTTTCTGTTCACAACCAGAGAACTGATATCCAAAAGAGAGAGGATATTGAAATCCAAAGCTTCCCCTGAATATATTAAGAGTTCTTTCAAACCTTTTTAAATCATGTTAAATGACAACTGTTTAAGAGTTATTGTTGTTTCATGCATAAAGAGTGTGCTCCTCGTAATTATATATATTAGAGTTTAATTACAACACAGTCGAACCTCGTCAATTCGAACACGCTTAAAATGAATTACGTCTAAGACGAACTGCCGATCCCGGTCCTATTTTAACTACACATACGTTATTTATTGTTTTTTTTTGGATTAAATGAAATGCGCTTAAGACGAATTAATTTTAAAGGTCCATCTATGTTCGTTTTAACGAGGTTCGACTGCCAAATTATTTAAATATTCAAGAAATTAATGTGAATTATTTAAAGAAAAAAAGAACATTGCATCATTAGTTCTCTGCACTATCTTTGCCACGTGCGGTCAGCGGGAAGTTTACAAACTGAAAAGAAAAACAAAAGGAAAAACTCTTTTTTTTGATAATATATTTTTTCTTGAGCATTTTTATAAAGAAAAACAAAGCTTACAACCCCTCCCTTTCTCAAAAAATAAAACAAAAACAAAAGTTACGTTTATTTAAGCTTGATATCACTGGTTACAAAGATTGCCACATGTTCAAAGAGCAGTACACTGCAGAGCAACCTTCTCACATTGAAACTTATAATATCAGCCTATCTTGCAGCCACATCGTACGAGTTCCCTCCGTGCCTCTGGCAGGGTTATCCACAATATTTCCCTTCCACTTTCATTAATTTCTGAATGCAAACATTATTCCAGCCCAGCAGTAGCCTGCCTGATAGACAGTTCTTTTTGTACGTTAAAGGGATGCATCTTGTGAAAGAGGCAGATTGCCGATTTCTCTACTTTTCTGAATAACTAGGTGGTTTCTGGCATTATTAATGGATTCCTCGCTGCTACTACGGTCGTATAACACTATAAACCTCTCCAAGGTTTTAATATATCTTGAAGAATATCCTGGGAAGGTCTATAAGCCAATGCACAAAAGGTGGCAGTAATATCCTGACGCGCATTCCATGTGCCCATGAGGTCCTTTTACCTCTTCCTCCAAAAAGTGACACAGTGTCACTCTGATTGCCGACCTCATATTGAAACGAACTTCACTGGTCAAAAAGCCATTTAAATTTAAACATATTTAATTCTTTTCGAGAGGACATGGTAAACACGGAAAAGGAAATTTAACCTTTACTAATAAAATTTTATAGTCGTAAAAGCAGAAAAATGAGTTAAAATTGGAACTCATTTTAAGATCCTTATACTAAAATCAATTAAGTATTTTAATTGTTAACAAATTGCAACTGACAACATATAAATCATTTTCTTTCCTTGCCGGCAAACAATGACATCGGTTTCCAATCTTGTAAACTTAAAGGTTAGCCACATTTGCTAAAAAGCGTTATATTTCGAGTTCATTATGACATGGAAGTTAAAAACAAATTCCATCAAAAGCAGAAAGTTTTTCTCTTTCTTTTGGAACTATTCTTTTAAATTTTCAAGTATGCTTTCACTTCAAAAATCGCAAAAAACAATTTAAAAGTTTTTAGTTAATATCTTCGTTAGTTAAGGTTTTCCGAAGACGTGACCTAGATAAGCACATTCTCGACAGACTCACCTTTCGAATTTTTTTTTAAATCGGTCCATCCGTTTAAGCGCTAGAGTGCCACAGACACATACACAGGTACAAAGGTCAACAGATACACAGATCGACAGACACGTCAAACTTATAAACCCCTTCCTTGTTGCGCCGGATGTTAAAAACAAAAGAGAAAAAAGACATATTCAGGAGCAGCAATTTTGAATGTCCGTCATTACTGAAATATGGGAATCTGGGGTGTAATGTAATGTAATATGCAAAAATTTACATGGTTGAATATCCAGAATTACCACATTATATATTTAATACATGTATCCAAATTTGTAAGCAACTACTATTCAAGGTACAATTTCATCAATTTGGTCATATATCTGTTGCGCATTTTTGGGCTATAAAAAAAGAACTATGAAACGCCCCTAGCGGTTATAGTTAAAATTAGTTAGAAAAAAAATATTGCAATAGAACTTTAATATAGAAGGGTATTAAAATTCCATGATTTTTTCCGCAATATATTCCTTTAAAATTGTGAATAACGAAACAAAGATGCACATAATAAGTACTCAGCGGTCGGAATTTCGAACGTCCGCCATTACTGAAATATTCGAAATCTCAGATGGCCGCGTATCCAGAATTACTCGTTAATATATATAGTACGAGTATGTGCACCCCAAGTTATTTGCTTCTATCATTAAAGGCACAGTTCCACTATTTTTTGTCACATATCTGTTGCACTAATGGCGCTTTTAATTGGTTTAATATGATGATTCAGCAGCTAGTATTTTAAATAGGTGTTGAAATTGGAAGCATTGAGAGCTACATAATGTTGATAACCTTCAAAGCTCAGTGAATTTCTATGACTGGTTAAGGTATTTTGACTGTTAATGGATTAAGCGTCCAATCAGCAGTTTTCATTAATATACTCATCGCTCAAGGAAAACCGCTATCTGTCGATTCTCAGACAGCAGACGCCACTTATTTGGTGTCGGTCTAGCCGATTATCGATTTGCACAAATTGGTAACTTCATTTAAGATATGAAAACAATCAACTTTCAAATTTGATTCCGTTGACTATATTAAAAAGCAATAATAAACTTTTTTTTCTTCACGTTATTAAAAGGAGAAACAGTAATAATACAGCAAGCATTTTCCGTTTTTTTGAAATACAAACTGGGCTCTGTATATTAAGCTTCAGTCTTACTTTGATGAATCCAAAATCAGATTTTGGGTATATTTTGGGTTAGCAAAAAGAAAAAGAAGAAAAAAACTAAGGTTACAATAAAACCAAGGTTATGCTAAGTTGTAAAGTATTTTCGAAATTACACAAAACAATTTAAATATACGCCTGGAAAAATTGGGGTGGGGGCATTGCTATGGGATTTTTTTTTTTCATTTAGAAATGTACATTGTACTCCCTTATATCATTATATGACACTCAATGATGAAATCAGACGCAAATTCATTTAAATTATCACAAAAAATGCCCTAACTCTGACTGATTTGTTATCTTTTCACTCGAATCTCTTGTTTTTTTCGATTTCCAAAGTTAAATATCAATGACATAATAAAAGTGCTGTGGCAATTTTCTTAAATTTGAAGAATACAATCTTAACTACTTAGTAGCTGTGCCTGCAATAGCTGTATTATTCACAAAACTATGATGATTTGTTTTAAATAAAATGTTTTCGGTTGAAGAATTGCTGACTTAAACGTCTATTATATGCTGAATAATACAGGTTCCATCCTGTCTAGTTTTTTGCACATCAGACCATATCCAATACAAGTCTGAATCCTATTTCCATTTCCATTTACATATTTCCATGCACACCAAATGAATGTTCAGCATTTTTTTTATCCTGTATGTATACGTAGAGTACAAGGGTGATTCCACGGTCACGTGCGGGACAATTATACTAAATTCTTCATCAACATTTAGTATATGTGAATCACTTATGATTAGAAGCTTAAAATTTGCTAACCCTGGGGAAAGTACTTTATCTACGTGATTTGTGAAGCAAAATTTATTTTTCCTAATATCTTCTTTAATTGCTCTTTCTACGTAAACTCTGGGGGGGGGGAGAGGAGGAATGTACAGCACTTTTAACTTCTAATAAAATAATTTGTACTGCAGTAAAATCCGTTAAATAAAGCATGCAATAAAAAAGACGTTCATTCTTTATTAAAATAAACAGCAGAAATATCCAGCTGCAGATAAAGATGCAGTAAAATTGAAATGAGAATGTTTATTCCACAGCCTTCAGATGACGTCATCTATCTATGAAGCCCTGTTGCCACTCAAAAAACGAAAATGCATTAAAATTATTATTAGATACGTATGATTTAAAGTTTTCAAAATAAACTTGGTACCTAAAATGCTTTAAAAAAAAGAAATTTTTTCAGGTATTCAGGTTATAAAATGTGCCGTTTTCCGTGGATTGGTCCATAAGAACCTTCATTCTATTTTTTTGGATAACTTTCCCAACAATCTATTCTTCAAATCAAAGTACAACAACCATTTCATTCTCAGGTACATCTTTTAAAATTAGTTTGTCATCTAAGTAGTCTACATATAGCAGATGTATAATAGCCGTTTCAATACATCGATTTTGTTAGGATACAGCAAAAATGCCTGATTGATCCAAAAACTCAATATAACTGAAGCCATAAAAAGTAACGACTAATTTGATGTTTCAGAAATTTAGTTGATCATCAAATTAGAACGGTTTACTTAATAAGAAAAGATAACAGAAAGTTAGGTTACCAATTTTTCTTTCAAAGTCAAAAAAAAAAAAAACAATGAATTGTTTTTTTTATAATTTAAGAACCCAAAGTTGCAACTAAAACTATGCAACGTTAGATGACTGGAAAACCTAGTTATTCGTATTGGCAAAAAGAAGAAAAGATCATTCAGAGAAATACAATATGGATAGGTTAATTGGTGGGATAAGCTTTTCAAATGATTCCAAAAACTAAAATTAATAATAGCAATTATGAAGTTAAATTTTAATAAGGTAACCGAATGAATTTCAAGGCTACATTTAAACAAGCGTAGAATTGTTGAATTTAAAATAACCTAGATTTTCTCTGTTTTTTCTTGGTTCAAGTCATCAATTCAAACGCGTTTTAAATTCTGTTTTTTCACTACTTTTAATCAAAAACTAGCTGCGTAGCCCGGCGTTGCACGGGCTGTAATGTAGTGAAGGCAGTTTGAGAAAACTACTCGCCACCAAGGCGACTCGCCTTTAAAGAAATGAGGAAAGTTTAAACAATTTACTCGCCGTCAAGGCAGCTCGCCTTTACAGTAGCGAGGAAAGTTTCAATTCACTACTCGCCGCCAAGGCGGCTCGCCTTTAAAGTACCAAGGAAAAGTTTAATAAACTACTTCCCGCTAAAGCGGCTCGCTAAAAAGCTTTCCTGCATCAAAGAATCAATCGAATTATTTGCACATACTTCCTCAAAAATAAAGACGATGTCAAGTAGCGCATACTTAGCACTCTCCCTAAATAACAAATAAAATTCCTTTCCAAAAACAATTATTTCCAAACCGCTTTCTTCCTGTAAAATTAATTGCAAAATTCTAAACGAAAAAGTTCTTTTAATATTTGGATCGCAGCCAGAAAAAGTCCATTCTAAAAACAGCAATTGCAATTTTATTTAAAAACACATTTTCAAAATGGTACCAGAGAAAAAATATGTCATTAATAATTAGAATAAAAACAATTGTTAGAATTTTGTTTAAACACGTATTCAAAATGACAATGGAAAAAAATAACACTCTTTCATTTTAAAAAGTTCAAATTAATTAACGTTTTAATTTAGGGCCGAATTCAAGTGAAACACCATTGCAATCGCTTCGAGGCGTTTGCATATTGCAACCGCTACTGTAAGTCGAATTCAAGTGAATTCGTTTCACTTGAATCCAAATTTTAGAATTTGCGATTGCATTGGTGAATTGCGATCGTCCGTGTTTCACTTGAATCCCTGCCTTAAAATCGCAACGGAAAGAAATAAATATCTTGGAGCTTTAAATAGTTCAATAATTTAATTAACGTTTTAATTCAAAATGGCAACGGTAAGAAAAAAAGTCTTGGAAGTTTAATCATTTATTAGGCTTAATCGCTTTAAATTTGACTACTTATTAATTGATATCTTCGCTAATTAAAATCGTATAATTATATAGATTGAAACTAATGAAGCTTGAAAAATTACCTATCTATCGGTACCTGGTTCGACTTTCAGTTCATTGGCGTTCAGGAGAAAGAAGCGTGACATAGAAAGATAGTTAGAAAGAAAGATAGTTAGAAAGAAAGATAGTTAGAAAGAAAGATAGTTAGAAAGAAAGATAGTTAGAAAGATACTCAGTTTTTAATATAAGTAGACTAGCTGCCAGGGCAGCTAGATTAGCTTCCTGCGACATGTTGATCCATAAGTTCCCCCCTCTCTAACTTTTACCTCATTCTGAAGTTATATTATTTGATATAATTTAATGTTCATTCGATTTCAAGACATACCACGCACGTGGCCCGGCGTTGCACGGGCACTTCGTGCCCTGAAAGTAGTGAGAAAAATTTTTAAAGAAACTACTCCCCGCCATGGCGGCTCGCTTACAGGCGCTTCACGCCTTTACTTTTTTCCTATATAAAAAAAATCATTCGAATTATTGAGATGCTTCACGTCTTCAAGATGGTGAGGAAAGTCAGTAAGTTCAGCTCGCTCAAAGGAAAAAAGCAGACATAGATACTCAATTTTTAATATAAGTAGATGGCTTTTTAACTAATTTATATTTCAAAAAATTACAAGTAGCTAGCAATAAAAGTACAACGTACGTGACCCACTAATGAGTTTCGTGTTTGATTTAGTTAAGCCTTCATTCAAAACTCTCATTATCATTGTTATCACTGTTTCATAGCAACGACGGTTTGCAAGAATGGCTTTCATATTTAATCATTTATTAGGCTTAATCGCTTTAAACTTGACTACTTATTAATTGATATCTTCGCTAATTAAAATCGTATAATTATATCAATTGAAACTAATGAAGCCTGAAAAATTACCTATCTATCGGTACCTAGTTCGACTTTCAGGTCATTGGCGTTCAGGAGAAAGAAGCGTGACATAGAAAGATAGTTAGAAAGAAAGATAGTTAGAAAGATACTCAGTTTTTAATATAAGTAGATAATTTCAGAAATTCACCTGTTTAACCTAGTTTCTTTTAAAAGTAAAATAAGGAACTGAAAAGCATGAAAAGTGACTTAATGCATCTTAAAAATATCGCAAAGTTAAAAAAAAAGTCTAAAATAAATAAATATCGAAAAATTAAAAATCGGAAAGTTGGGATTTGAGGTGGAGAATCATGTTTTTCTGTCTGTATTATAATTCGAATAGCTTTTGAATGAACATTCCATTTTGAACAAACCCTTTTCTGTTTGAGAGATCTCGGCAATGACATGTCAAACCCGTATTTGAGATTTCTTTTTGAACATTTTTTCGTTCAATGTTAAGCCGTTCAAACGACCAGTCCTAATAAATTTTGAATGAACAGTCCAGTTTGAACATTTTTTTTTGTTTTTTGCTCGAAAGACCTCAGTGAGGACACCTCATTCCGTATTTGAACCTCTGGATTTGAAAAAAGTTTTCTCTCCTCAATTTCTTCTATTTTATTTAATGTCGTATTTTGATTTAACTTGTTTCTTCGCGTTAAGTCATAGTTTAAACAACTCTTCTTAAAATTCTTTGTACAAACTATAGAAAGTAATAAATTCGCAAAATTTTCATCCTATACATTTTCATTTACCCTAGCTCTAATGAATGTTGGGTAGTTTTTCTGCACATCTGCAAAATATATGTACCAATGAAGGAATGCCACGCAAAGCGCTTTCTAACAGCGCCACTGCATCTTAATTTCCGAAAGCTATTCATTAAAGTAATGTTGTTAATGAAAAACAGAAAAATGTTTTTTTCGACTCAAAAAAAAAAAAAAAAAAAAATGAGACAGTAAGTCCATTTTTCATCTATAGCCGGCCTAATAGGCTTTAAAATGATAGGTAAAGCGTTTAATATAATAAAGAAATGAGAAAGTTTTGGTGTGGTAAAGAAAACAGGATGCATAAATAATATATACGATGTAATTATATATATTTGAAAATGTCATTTAAACTTCATTTAAAAAATATTTTTATTAATTCGAAAGATTTATCAACATGAAAAGAAACTTGCACCAATAATCATGAATTATCGAGGCACCCATTTAAATCCACTTTTTCGTTAAAATAATACATGACCCTTTTGCGAAAACGTAAATAAAAAGGCCAAACATAGAAAAAAAGTTACTTTAATTATGAAATGGGATAATAAAGAAAGATCTGAAAAAGTCCATTGAGAGACTGAAAATTAGAATTTCAGTGAGTATGACAACATTTCATAGAGATAGTTAAAGCTTCTTTGTTAAAATGATACTGATGAAATCTGTAGAGTTATGAAAGATAATTTAAGATAGCTGCAAAACGTCTCATACTTGAATTATTTGTAAAGAAATTTCTTGATTAAACAGGGTTATCGATTTGTTAAATATAAATACAACATTTTCAAGCAATATTCCACGCGTAAAATAATAATGAAAGAACGTAGAATCAAAAAGTTCTGTTAAGAACTAACAAGTCTACTTTCACGTATATCGAAATTAACTTTCTAGATTCTGATCAATCTTTACAGAACTTCCCGTGTTGCTGAAACAGTCCATTAAGCCTATACTATTTAGAATTTGTCTGAATGTTTGGTGCGAAATTTTAATTTTTCATGTTAAAAAAAATTGAATTGTTCGGAAAATAGCCTTAAAACAGCTCAATCAAAACAATATTTTCTGCTCATCATTTATCAAGAGATTTTCCCAGCAATGTCTGCTTGAAAGAAATTCGTCTTTAAGTTCGGGATCAATAAGGCTCCTAAGTTATTCTTTTGGCTCTAACGTTGGCTAAGTTTTTTTTTTATTTAAAAATTAAACGAAAAATTGTTTAAATCAAAAAGTGAAATAAGGGAATGGTGTATGTTCGCCGTGATCTTTCAGAAAAAAAAAAAGTATATTTGAAGTCTCACTGCTCACTCAAAAGTTCTGAGGGGGGGGGGAAGCATACAGACTGATAGACAGAACGACAAGAACATATTATCCCCATCTCAAAACCGTACTTTCCTATTTACAATTTTTCGATATTTATTTAATTATATTATATACTTTTGAATTTTTTTTTTCCTTTCATGCATTACCGACTTTCTTTTACTTTTCCGGGAAAGCTAAAAAAGAAATAACATGTTCAAATAAGGCAAGCAGAGCGAATGAATGCTAGTGTTACATAAAAGTTAACAAAAAAATTCATCCATAACTAAACTATCTTATTTTATGATACACAATGTAAAATTTATAGCGTTAACTATCTCTCTATTTGAACTCTGGGAAATTATTTATCCTTTCTAAAATTATTTTAGAAAGGATTTTTTTTCAAATGAAGCAACTATTCATCTTTTCAAAATATGACTTATTATCATAGAAGAAAAATAATTTATGAAAACGATATTTATTCTAGATAACTGTTAAGCATTATGTATCACTAAATTCAAGCTACTGATGATTTCAATAAAACATTTTCTAGAACAAGTATTTTTTCTTTTTTTTATACGAAAACACGCATAGGTTTTACCTCATATTTTAAAGCTAAAATCGTGAATGCTATTGTCGAAAAATTGACCCACTGTAAATTTAAAAAAAAAATGTTTTTGTCAAAAAAAAAAAAAAAAAAATAAAGAATCGTTTTTTCCCTGTTTTTTTTTTCTTCGTAACACATTACTTCAAGGAATAGCATATGAAGACGAAGATGCAATGGTACGGTTGGAAAGAGCGTTGTGCTGAAAACGCGAAGGTCATAGGTTTGATGGGTTTTGCCGCTGTTGATCGACTTTTTTTCACCGGTTAGTTTTGATCAAAATTTTTACCATCAAACTCATTGTAGGATTTTAAACCGTAGTTGTATTGCTGAGCAAAAAAAAAAAAAAACATGTTTATTTTAGCACGGTAATTTAATATGAATAACATTTCTTCAAGCTGCTTCTTCTTTGTTGTTGTTTGCTTCATACTTTATAAAAACGACGAAAGCAAGGCATCATTTCATTTTCTCGTAAGTCAAGCACTTTAGAAGCAATATGTAGTTGCTGTTGTAGTTGTCTTGTGAAATCTAGGCTGGCAATTTGGGATAATCTGCTTCACTTTTCCAAACGTTCCGTAATTTGATATGAAGTCCAATTTCCACTGTACACTCACCGCTTTTTGAACCCGTTAAAAAGAAAAAAACAACCATTCACAACACAATACATTCACACAAGAAAAGGACAAGGACAGGAGTACATCCATGCCCGAGCTGGTATTCGAACCCGGATACTCCCTATCCAGGTCAGACTTTTTTGACCTTTAGACAAGGTGGCAGACAGAAATATGTTAAAAAGTAAAATAACACAATATTAAAAGTCAAATAACATATTTAAAATGGAAACAACAGAACTCCGGTAAATTTCATTTCAATTACGCTGTACCTCACAGCTTGGAAAATGAATTAAATTTGCGTTACTTTTTAGGAGAACGTAAAAGTGATTGTCTGATGCTTACAGAGGATGGGGCTTGCGCTCTTTTAACCCATTTATGCCCAAGTTTTTTTAACATTTTTTTTTTTCAATTTTATCTGCTTAGAACTCTTACTTGGAACAGTTTACAAACATTTTAGGCTTTGAATAGTTTACTGTTGCCATATTTATTAAGTTATTTAACGTCCTGTTAATGGGATATTTTGCAGATATGTGAGCAAAATACGACCTTACTTGACTTTACTTTTGCAAAGTAACAGTATAGAAGGCATCTCCGATCAATTTTAAGCAAATCATTTTAAAACAGCTTTATTTTATGAAAACTAAGTTCGCAAACAAAACTTACTTTCTGTGGCTACTCATGCTGGATCGTTGCTTGACTGATTTGTCTGAAAATAGCTGTCAATAAATAAACTCTGATGTCCAAATAGTGGCTTTAACTGGTTTTCTCAAGAAGAAGGACTATTTAACTCGTGAAAACAAGCTTTAGTAAAGTAATATACCTATTACAGGTTTTTGTATGCAGTAACTAACAAGCGTCCTGTTTTTAGGCGAGTGGGCATAAATGGGTTACGGCTGCTAAATAATTGTGAAGGATTTTTTTTTTTTTATAGAATAACGTTCTCATGTGTCGATGCGGAATAAGATTCTACATACAAGGCGCTAATAAAGTGAAAATCACTATTTTCGGACTTACCCTAGCCTGGCTCTAAGGTACAGAACGTACCTTGTAAGACAATTACAATAGTTTTTTATCCGATACAATGCATCGCTTGTCTCCAATTTCAAAAATCGTTTTACTTTTATTTTCTCCTCAGAGTTAAAGGCATCGTTTGAAACGACCTTTTGAAAGGGCAAGGAAATCCACCAGGGATCAAGAGCAGTATCAGAACACTGGTAGATAAATTTTACGACGAATACAAATCATCGCTCTACATTTATGTCATAAATATTCGATGCTGTTCTTCCAGACAGCCGCTTTTATCGCTTTGAATAAGCCGTAAAAATATGGAGATTCGGATCTCACGTAACATATGGAATATTGAAATCCTAACACAATTCTTTCAAAATCCAAAATGGCGTTCTTGAGAACACGTACGAGGTTAAAGCAGCAGTGCTGTGTTGATTTATCAGACAAGTTAAGCCGCCCGACAGATATCTTCACTTGAAGTGAAGTTTATGTTTGAGAGGAATTTGGTACTATTTCAGCTACGTTAAGTCAAATAAAACTTGAACGAAAATCAAATATTACTACGTATTTAGAAAACTTGCAGTTAGTTATCATTAGTTTTTTAGGTAAAGAAAAAGCTTTTCAGTTAATTGGGAGAAATTTTACATGAAACATTGTGCCTAGGAAATAACTTTTACTTATTTACAAAGCTCTAGATTAGCATTAGCCAGTCGCCAACTGGCGATCAGTTCATGGAAAATGGTAACCAAAAAATCAAGTCCCAGTGGCCAAAAGTGGCCACCATGTTTTTATTTATTTGTTAAATACAATATCGCACCATGAAAACTCTTCTACTCCCACTCTTTCTATTTGTTATCCCTCTCGTTCAGCGCATTGCGAAACAGCCGGTTCACTTTTTGTGCTATGTACATAATTCATAAAAAAATGGCGACCACACAAAAATGCAAAAGTGACACATTTTTTTTGCTCTGGTCACCAGTGGCGACCATTCAAAATTCCTAGTCATATTACCTCTTAGCATTACTTAGGGGAGAGTTGCCCAAAACGGGATAGGCGGCCAAAACGGGATAGTGAGCCTCGGAGCTTGACTGGTAGTACTATGTTGCGGGAGATAAGCTGAACTGATTCTTGACCGCCATGACAGCATTCTCAGTTGATTTCTCAACGCTAGCCACGTTTTTCGCGATGAAATATTTTTTCAAAGTTCTCAATTGAGAGTTTTACTTACTTTTTACTTTTTTTCGACTGCAGAACACCTATCCTTGTGGCTCTCCGTCCTGCGAAACAGTTCCGGTTAGTACCGTAAAATGGGGTGAATCGGAATACTTTTCAGCTTTGGTTGTAAAAAAAACAGTTGAAGAATTTTTTTTCAATTTGATTTTTTGGATAAAAACTTCGGTCTTGCTTTACTTTTGATATTCCGAGTAAAGACAAAACATTTTGAACCATAATAATAAAAATATATCGGAAATTATGGGTGTTCCGAATCACCCCGCTGATAGGGGTCAATCGGAACACATGTTAAAATTTTTATTTTTTTCAATTTAACCTGTAATAGGTCTCACAAAAGTGAGTAATATTGATGGGGGAGAATAAGAACAGATAATTTCTGTCAAATAAATGTATAATTTCAATATCAGTAAACGTTTATAATTTGTCAAAATTCAAAATAATTTTGAACTTATGAAAAATGAAAAGTAATTTTAAGAAATGCTTTTGAATTGAAATACAAAGATTTAACGTGAATGGAAGTCACTCATGTCGTCCACAAATATGTGCTTGTCCTTAAAACTAGCAATTTTGACTTGGCTTAAGTTTTTTCATAACATCTCCTGGGATGAACACTGCCTTTTCTTTAGTTTCTTAAAATCTCTGGCTTTCGGGGATTGTCCTGACAGATTTTTTCGCTTATTCCTCATTGTCTGTGTGCTAGACTTTTACTCCATAAAGTCTATGTGACTTTCCCCCTCGCATTTTAAGTAAAAAGAAGTCTCTTGGAGAAAAAATCTTTTGAAATCTGCAACTTTTTGTCATTCTAAGATCTAGTTGCTCACGAGAAGTGATAAACAGGAATAAATCCTTGTTCTCGTCTTGATTAGAAGAATTGGGGTTAGAATCTTGATTTTTCAAACAGTTTCCTTCAAATAAGTTTGAATTGGAGCAACAGAACTAAGTGTTCCGATTCACCCCGCAATTTTTTTTCCTATGGCATTTTTCAGAATTCTTCATTTTTATGACACAATTTATAAAAAATGTAAATTCTAATGTGGTATTCTGTTGTTTAGATACATGTAGAATTGAAACATACCACTCTTAGTTTTTAAATATGAGAAGGTTTGTTCTTGCATATGAAGTTTTGAAGTCTATGAAAATGTGATGTTTTCTAGCATTCCACGTGCAGCCCTCCTTAGAAACCAGTAGCGTTTCTAGATCGACAAAAGTAATTTTTTCCTACTTCCTATGATTTTACCTTTCTAAAAAAAAATCCATGGCGAAAAATACCCAATAGTATATTTATGAAGAATTTTTTTGTACGGTCGGGAAGTTTTGTTCCGATTGACCCCGCTGTTCCTATACACCCCATTTTACGGTACTGTATTTTGTTCATAACTCTTTTAGCAAAAATTTCATGTGCTTAAATATTGCTTGTGAGTGACCTTTATGTTGTCAAAAGCATCATGGTCAGGCAAAACGGGAAACTTTTGGGGTTCCCAAAACGGGATACAATTTTGCTGTATCCCGTTGTACCCGACCGTTTTCATTAATGTTTTGGCAATGTGTTTAAGCAGCACGAAGCGAGCAAGAAGTTCACAAGCGGATGTTTAACCATCCTGGCAGAGGGATTACTATCTACCAAGTAGGAAAGATGTTCAATGCAGCATTTCAATTAGCAGCTCTTGTCCAAACTGCTGTGAATGGGTTCAGAAAAGTAGGCATTTTTGTATATAATCCAGATGCTTTTCTTGAATATCTCTTCGCTTCTTCGCTTCCAACAGATCACCCATCGCAGGATGCTCAGAACATGACGCCCCAACAACCATTAAATCTGCAACAAAATGAGGCCAGATCCGAAGGATCTTCAAGCTCAATCATAGCATCTAATGCAGTAATCACAACCGCTAGAAATAGTATTGAATGAATCACCTAGTGATGGGGGCGCCGATAACACTAATATAAATGCAGACCCATCCGTTCACTTCAACAGGAGACAAAGGACTTGGGCTATACTATCGTCCTCCTCCACCATTTTCTATATCACCCAAAAAAAGTCTACCTCTATCACGAGTGACTGGACCAAGACCTCAAAATAAAGAGGGAAAACAGCAGTTTTAACAGGAAGCCCATATAAACTTGAGTTCGAAGAAGAAGAACGTAAAAAAAAAAAGAACGAGAAAAAACTCAAAATCTGAAAGAAAAAAAAAAGGCTGCTAAAGCAAGTCTCTTGAATGTTCCGACGACGAAACGAACGAGGCGTTAAAGAACACCAAATGGAGATGCAAAACAGGCGGATAAAGTTAAAAAATGTAACTCAGAATCTGAAAAAAAAAAAAAAAAAAAAAAAAAAAAAAAAAAAAAAAAAAAAAAAAAAAAAAACACACAATCATCATTTGCAAAAATTGAAGAAAATAGACCTAACATAGGAAGACCTAAAAAACATCATCAGTGAGTCAAGTAATTTTAATATTAAGCAATCATTAAAAATGTGCTTTCTGTAAAGATAAAAAACCGATTCATAAAAAAACTTCCAAATAAATCAAAATGTCATTTGGCGCAGATTGAAGACACAATTGTAAACGACAGGAATTGATTTGTTTGGTTTTTTAATGTTTCGGAAAGATAAAAAACTGTACCTGGTTACCTTATTGAACATGATAATACGACATTTGAATAGGTTTTAATTTAGCTTCATACATTACATTCAACATAACGAGTACATATTTCTTCTGGGAGAATAAAATAGTAATTTAAACACGCCCATTCTTAATGAGGTATGAGTATTTAAACTGAAAACACTTATCACTTTCTGAGTTTAACCAACGTTGGAAAGATGATTCAAGACTTTTTGTAAGCATGCAATAATTAAGTGAACTCTTTTGAAAAGAGGATGTGCATTACGTCACTGGAAATCTCCCGAGAAAACTCAGGAAATTGCAATTAGAAGCAGAATGTAAGATTATATTTTAATTACCCTTTGTCAACTACTGCTTCCTTTTGGAAGCTTTGCTAATGGTTCTCGATGTATTTTTAGTATTTACAACTAAATCATCTGACTTGTTTGCAGTGTTCTGAAATTATTTTGTATTTCTTTCCTTGTTTTTAATTTTTTTAAATGTGATTTTGTTGCAATTGCAAATAGTAAAACGTGTGAAACTTACTGAAGTGCAACTTTTGAAAAGGGCTCAAGTCTGAAAATCAAAATTTGTTGGTGGTAGAAAAAAAAAAAAAAAGAAAACTGATTTTCGACTGTTTTTGACTGTATGATTTTCTTCTTCTTTTTGCAAGATTATCGAAAGCAGTGTGCAAATCAAAATCGTAACTTGAAGGTACATTTGAGAAAGAGGATTATTGTTAAAACTTTTTGTGGGGAGTTCTCAAAATTTATCAGAGTATCGGACTGATTTGTGTTGGGACGGCATTATTACACAACAAATGCCTTCAATAATCAAAACGTTTTCGATTGTAAATTGTTGTGCATTATGGTTAAATTATCATAAAAAAGGAAAATACCCCCCTCCCCCAATGTTTTCATTGAAAATAATCTTCAACGTTCATCAGCATGCTAGTTCACACATTCCAGGGTCCCCCGTACCTACCACAACTCGTGGTTTAACCGGGATAGGGCCCTGAAGAGCGCTCTATCCATTTTTGAACCAGACCAGGCCGAGCTAGCTCTTGGCCCAGCACCCCCAGAGGTATCGTTTCATTTGGAGGACTTTGTGACCACGACATTTTTAACGTCCTCCAGCCACCATTAATCAAGACGGTGGATATTTAATCGGCTGGGATCGAACCCGGGTCCCTCCGGTCACGAGTCCGACGCCTTACCGATCGGGCTACCACTGCCCATCAGCATGCTACTGCGGAATGCTTTCATAACGAAAACTTTTTGGAAAATGTTTTGGACATTTTTTTTCCAAATAAAGTTATAAAACGAAGAGTATATACGCTCCCCTATACTGTAACTAATTCCGGTTTTTTGAGAAGTTTTAATTTTTCACTAATAGGTTTAAATATAGATTCTATTAAGCTACTTTTCAAAAGTGTTTGGAATGTCTTCAGGAGCCCTTAAAAAGTCTTCAAAAAGGTCTTGTACCGAAATATAAGATTTTCGATATTTCTTGCTAAACTCAAGTGTTTTTTACCAAGATGGAAACCAGATATCAGTCCTTTTCTCGCTAGAAACATAAATTTACATATATACATTTAGAAGAAGCAAAACATGCCATTTTTAAATATCTTCAAGATCTTCAGTAACAAAAGTGAATGGCAAATATCTCTTAAAAATTGCCATTCAATTTTGCGACTAAGTTTGAAATGTATCTCATTTTTGTTTACACATTAGCATTTTAACAACTACTCAATTTAGTAATTTTGAAATAACACTACTTTCTAAGGCAAAAAAAAAAAAAAAAAAATCTGGAATTTCTGTAGACATAACTTGGCTAGTTAAAATGATTTACTATCACCATTAATGATCAAGATTATTGATTAAACCTTATTCTAGTCATATAGTGATTTAAAAAACTTTTATCTTGGAGTGAAAATGTTTTTTTCCAAATAAAGTTATTCAACGAAGAGTAGATACGCTCCCCTATACTGTAACCAATTCGGGTTTTTGAGAAGTTTTAATTTTTCACTTATAGGTTTGAATATAGATTATATTAAGCTACTTTTTATGGTCTGATGATGCAGACAAATCCTGATTTATCATTTTACTCCAACATCATGCTCAACTGATTAACAGCTGGGGATGTTACTGAACCAAAAATATTCATGAAAATCAATCAATAGAGAGACACCGGAAATCTTTTTAAGTGGTTTTGCTATAATCTATCTGAGCTACTTTCAAGCATTTAAGTGCTTTTTGTACCCCTGCAGGAAACTAGTGAGCAATTTATTGTTTGGAAATAATTAGCAAACTGAAACGCATTATATCAAGATGCTCATCAAAAATATTTTTAATGAGCTCTTGACTTCGGCAATGTCGTCCAAAATAGCAGCAGTTTCGAATGATTTAGACAGTGAATAAATAACAACCTAATTTGTGTGATGATCAATATGAGCTGTTTTTGAATCGAGAGTCGACGATCACGTTTCATGTGGGAAATTCGTCTGCCACATTACAATAGGCAATAATATTAATGCATTTGAATTGGTCCAGAATAAAAAAGAAAAAATATCGTACGATTTTTGATGCACATAACTCGTTCATTTGGATTAAGTTGCTAAAAGGTAAATTATCTAAACTACACTGGCGGAAAAAAAATCCCAACACCAAGAAAGACTTGTGTTAGATAAACGAAATTTGGTAGGCGTGTTTATACAACTGAAAGATGACATCGATTGAAATTTCGTGCTCCGCGCATAAGTGTGGCGCAGCTGGCGTCACTCAGAACATGCAAATAAGGCTTGTTTTAAAAGCGTGTTGTGAAGCTCATGTGTATTATTTTTCCGTGAAATTGGACGAATTGCGTTCATGTTAGCCAGGAATTCCTTTTAAGAAGACGAAGAAGCCATTATCAACAGCTCACCGAGTTTAAACGAGGTCGTACAATTTGGCTACGAGAAGGTGGATTTTCATTTCGCGATATTGCAGAAAGATTGGGTGGGAATGTTTCCACCATGCATGATTATTGGAAGCTATGGGCAAGGGATGGTACTACCTCAAGAAGATCGAGTTCCGAGCTGCCACGTGGCACGACTCAGAAGGAAGATCGCCGAATCTTGCGTGCGGCTGTGGCGCATCGTACTGCATCTGCGACTGACATTCGAGCTGCAGTTGGTACCGTCGTGATCCAAGGAACGGTAAGAAACTGTTTACTTCAAGGACAGCTCCGAGCCAGGCAGCCTGTAGCCGGTATTCCATTGACTGCAAACCATTGCCTTTTTCGACGGCAGTGGTGCCACGACAGAGCTCACTGGAAGTCGGAGTGGAGATCTGTTGTAATTTTTGATGAAAGCAGATTCTGAATTAGTGCCAGTGGTGGCTGTATATTGGTCAGAAGGTGGCCAGGGGACCGCCTGCATTCAAGCGGTCTACGGCCTAGACACACGGGACTCACACCTGGAGTTATGGTCTCTGGAACAATTTCCTACGACAGCAGGGGCATTCTTGTGGTTATCCCAAACTCACTGACTGAAAATTTGTCGTCAGTCTGTTAATTTAACCAGTAGTACAGCCCTTCGTGAGTAGCATTCAAGGGGGCGTTTTCCAACCGAATAACGCTCGCCCTCACATCGCTGCTGTAACGCAATGTGCTCTACAGAGTGCTGACATGTTACCATGACCTGCAAAATCACCAGGTCTGTCTCCAATTGATAACGTATGGGATATCATGGGATGGCACCTCGAGCATCATCCACAGTCAGCAATGACGGTCCTAGTATTGACACAGCAAGTGCAACAAGCATGGAACTCCATACCACAAAGTGACATTCGGCACCTGTATGACATAATGCATGCACGCTTGCAGGCTTGCCTTCAAAATTCTGGAGGTTACACCCTCTATTAAATTAACATAATTTCACATTTGCACAGCATTTTCTTGAGCTTAAATTAGCCAGTGATCTTGTACATTTAATCAATTAAACATGTTAACTAGACAATTGCATTACCCAAATTTCATTACTCTACGGCAATTTTTTCTTGGTGTTGGGATTTTTTTTCCGCCAGTGTATTTCACTTTGCCCCTCATTCCCGCATATATAAAGAACTAACAACTTCGTAATAATTCAATACAGCTTGCTGAGTAAATTAATTTGAGCTATATATCTTTGGTCTCGATTGAATTAAATTTTCTTTTTAATCAAAATAAATATTTTTTTGCAAACTATTAGCTAAACGTCATGAATGGACCAATAGTTATATCTTTAAATACGATTACGTATAATTAATTATACTTAAAACATTATTTTAGAATGATGTTTGATAGATTATTGTTTATCAGGTCATTGCTCTATAATTATAGTTGTTTTTTGCTTTACATGCGTTTTTTAATTATGACATAGGAAACTAATAGAGAAACAAGTCGTCTTGACATAGCTCTTCTGCCAATAAAAGGAGATTTATTAACTGTAACCAAACGTTAGATAATTAGGTAGAAGGTAAACTCATAGCAGCAGGCGAGGCTCCCGAATCAGAAAAACGAAACTTGTAATGAGTTACTGAGTAATTTTTCTCTCGTAATTACGGAGCGAGTCTCTACCGTAATTAAAATAATATCCACGTAATAATATTATATTTCTCTAGTCTAAAAATGTTACCTGTACTCATTAGCAGGGAATACCAAGACATTTCCGTAAATTCAAAAAAAAAAAAAAAAAAAAGTTTTGCGTTTAATTATTTTTAATTAAAAGTAAAAAGGGACCCAGGATCCTTTTTTTTTCAAATACTTTTTTTACGTATCATCATAGACTGCTTGTATGAGGGTTTCGCCATTTTGAATTCAAAGCAATTTCATCTTCTGACTAGAGAACGGAACGGAAGAAACTACTGAACAAGCCCACAAGTAGTCGTGTCAATGTTGATGACAATAAGCTATATGAAAGATAATTCAGGTTTATGTGACAATCAAATGTAAAAAGTAAATAAAAGAGGAAATTCACAGTCATCCCTCTCTACTTCGCGCTTTGATTTTCACGGCTTCACCACATCGCGTTTTTTTTTCTGTTTTGTTTCCCCAAGAAAAGTTATTAGCCTTTGTTATTTTCTCTTGCAAACTTTTTCCTGTATAAGAGTAACAGAAAGTGTTTTTTAACCCTTTGTTTGGCACAGATAAAAATTTTAAAAATTTTGACAAATTTTTTTTATTTTAGTTTTTTTGGTGTAAAATGCATAAATATTATACAGTTAAAAAAATTTCATGGGAAAAAATGAAAAGAAAATCGTTTTATAAGTTGTGTATCCTGTAGGATACGCTGCCAAAGTAGCAAATAAGAATACATAAAACGTGGCTCACTCAATCACAATATCAACTAATTTGGCACTATTGCAGATTTTATAAACAATAAAAATAATAATCAAATGATAAAAAATAAAAGAGTACATACCTGTAATCGACGTGACACCATGTTGTTTTGGTAGAACACACTGTAACATTTATAAACTAATATTGAATACGTTGCTTTGTAAATAGCCACAGTAAAGACAGATGTTGAAAAAGAAGATTCGAATAATGCTATAGGTTAAAAGCCAGCCCCCTAGAGGGCGCCTAATTCAAATTAAAAAATGTAGAAAGTGATGTATCCTGTAGGATACATTGCCAAACTAAGGGTTAAGAAATGTAAGCTTTTCTGACGAGTTGTAGTAATATTGGTTGAGGAGGAGGTTTGAGGGTTATAAAATCGCCTAAGAAGTATAGTGAATAGTTATCTGATTTTAACAGATAAGCACTAACGAGAAAGTGTATATCACTGTATTCTGCTTAGGGATAAATACATCTGTAAATGGTGTTCGACTATGTAGGGTAATGTGGAGCAAAGTGAAGTAGCGGGTCAAAGTGAAATGGTAAAATATTTTTAGTTTGCAGTGCCATCTATCTAGCAATATTTTAACTAAGTTCCTGTTGATTTCTGTTAAAAAATAAGTAGCTCCAAAATCAACGAAAAAAATTGTATAAACCATTTCCAAACTTTACTACCTTTACTGCAATATTCGTAGTTTTTCAAAACATTTTCTTGTTATTATAAAATTATAAAAAATTTGTATTATCATTTGAACTATTAATTGAGATCTATTGACATCCAGGGGGGCGGCGCTATGTGGGTTGACCTATGATATTATCCCAGGTAGCACAAATAACCTTTAAACGTCTTATAAACGTTTTTAAGCGGATGTTACAACGTTAATAACCATTTTACAGCCTTTAAAAAACGAAGTGTGCTACTTGGGATATGTAATTATGTATTGATGTTTGAAAATATCTTAAGAATGATAAAATTAGCTCCAGAAGTATTTTTAATACATTAATGGCAAAAAGTATTGCCTATACAGTGAAACCTCGTTGAAACGAGTACCAAGTGATTTTTAAAATCAGTTCGTCCTACCATAGTTCGTCTTATCCGAACATGAACAGCAAAAAAGGATCTGAAATATAGTTCGTCTTAACAGTAATATTTTCACCGTGTTTAAACTGACGAGGCTCGACTGTATAACCATATTAAAAATTATGCACCACGTGGAATTTTACAGTCATGTTTACCACCTAAATTTACTTAAAATCAATCATTTAAGCCAAAGTTAGTTACCCTTACATCCCTGCTTAATTTCTCAAAAATTAATGGCATTAAATGCATTTAGTATTCTGTTAAGCACATAATCATCTCAGAACTATCTATTGCAAAACAATGTTACACTCTTTTCACTAATACTTCCGGCTCATATATTATCTGTTTGATAAGGAAGCAATAATGTGATTAAAGCTACCAGACAAAGAACTATAAGATAATATATACAC
Source organism: Uloborus plumipes (assembly GCA_038373865.1). Classification (NCBI taxonomy): domain Eukaryota; kingdom Metazoa; phylum Arthropoda; class Arachnida; order Araneae; family Uloboridae; genus Uloborus; species Uloborus plumipes. The sequence goes on from JAXGGA010001252.1 coordinate 138,459, forward strand.
TTTCTCTGAAATACAAAAGAGATAAGAGAAAAAACTTCATACCATTAATGTGCTTCAGGATACAAACGGAAATCAAATCAATTTTAGTGACTGAGATGAATTTCCAACAGGGGTGCTGTTTGTGTTGGTATTTATATTAGAATGTACAAACCAGTGGAGGGATACAGTTTGCCACTAAATTTATTTAGTTCCGTATTTTGATAGGAAAAACGTAATGTTTTTCTAGAGTGGCATGAGTGAAAGCAAACTATTTTTTTTAAATTTATTTACTTTTGCATGTCTCAGAATTTAATTTTTGCAATATGCTTCATACACAGCCAGAATAACGCAAAGCATGCCTTCATTTTATGCAACACATGCACGAAGCAAAACATTGCAAATGATTTAAGGATTCATTGTTGAGAGCGAAGTTAGTCAATACATCTCATTGCTTTATTTGCTTTAAGCCACATGTACCAAAAACATTTTTTTTAAGAAAAAGTGTAGATAGAAACTTACTTTCAGAAAGGGTAACTTTTGAACCATATGGGTCACTGAAAATCTTTTAGCAGATTCGAAAAAATTGGAGCCCCCAGTGGTGTGGTCTCCTGGCAAGGTTATACTATTTATTTTAAAAAAAAAAAATAAAAACCTGTCAAAAAAAAAAAAACTCTCATCAAATCTTTTTCACATTGTTAATTCTTATTATTTCATTAAGATTTGATTATTCAAATTTGTACATTTTCAACTCACTGAGAAATAATTCGTTTTATTCTATATAGGAGCTGCAATTAATATTTAGCTGCAAAAAAAGCGCTTGTTAACTTGCAGAATTTTAATGTTCCAATATATATATACAGTCAAACCCCGCTATAACGAACCCTCAACGGACCGACTTGAGTGATCGTTATAACCGAGGGTTCGCTATATCCGAATTTCCAAAAAATAGTTGGAATTCGGTAATGTGCTATAATAATGAACATCATACTTGCATATGTCTTCATTTTGTCAATGTTTTCAGTCACAAAAAAACTGTCCACAGTTTCTCTTTCTGCTTTTTGCAATTTCTTACAACCGTTTGTGTTTTTTTATTAGCAGAAACGCTGATGACAATAGATTTTGAGAGGGAAAATTTCTTGCAAAGTGAGAATTGAGTTTCGCCACTTTTTTAGGATCGTTATAGCCGATTTTTCAGGCTTTGTGGATCGTTATAAGCGTACAAAGTTACATTACTGACACAGAGTTTTAGATCGGACCAATGAAAAGGTTCGCTATAACCAGGGGTTCGCTATAGAGGGGTTCGACTGTATATATATATATATATATATATATATATATATATATATATATATATATATATATATATATATATATATATATATATATATATATATATATATAATATTTATATATATATATATATATATAATATATATATATATATATATATATATATATATATATATATATATATATATAATATATATATATATATATATATATAATATATATATATATATATATATATATATATATATATATATATATATATATATTCTCTCTTCAGTAACTGCTTTTTTTTCAACTGTAATTGGAAAAAAAAATGTTCGCCGGAGAGCCCTTCCACGGAATTCCGATTCCTCTGCGAAATGTATATATTTGTGATTACAGGAAAATAAATTATTTCCTAGGAAATATCAGTACTAAATTGTCATCAAACAAAAAGGAACCGTTATTTATGATAAATCTGAAGTGCGCTGTCAAAAACTTTGAATATAAGTCCGTGTTCTCTTAAAGCTATTTATGGAAACTCTATATTGATTGGATGAAAGTATTCAGAAAGGTGATGATACCCACGCATCCTTTTAGTACTCTTCCGTGGAAATTGAAATGTAAAGAATTAAGTGATGTACGATGCACCGTATGATATATATTGCATTTCAGTATTGTAAAACTATACGCTTTTACTGAAAATTCAGCGAAATTTAAAAATGAAAGCGTCAATAAGTTATGATGCATCAAAAGAATGCATTTTGTTTCAGTAAATAGTACGAAACAGAAGTTTCATCCGAAAAGACAAAAACTCGTTATTCTTTCCATGCTGATTGTCTGTTGAATGGAAAAATAAAAAATATATATGACTTAAGCTTTGTGAAGTTATATATCTCGTTATTTACATGAGAGATAGGCACACACACACACACACACACACACACACACACACACACACACACACACACACACACACACACACACACACACACACACACACACACACACACACACACACACACACACACACACACACACACACACACACACACACACACAGTAAGAAAGTAAAGCATTTAGGGTATGATTAAAGTTAGAGTAAATACAGTAAACTCGCTATTATCAGTCTAATATGCTGGCATGGTAACTGTGGATAAGTGAGTGAATATCACCGATAATCCGATCAAAAACAACATACTAGTGTATACAATAGCTAAAAACATCTATAACATTTACACATACATTTAAACTCTAGTTAGATGCAATAACAGTATACGCAAAAGTTAAAAAAAAAAAAAAAAAATGCTACAAATGAATTGTACACGTACACAACAAAGCGTGTAAACGAATTTCATAAAACAAATCAAGTTATGTACTCTCTAGCGCAGGCATTAAATAAAAAGGCTATTAACATTTAAAAAAAATATCTTAAAAACGTACTTGCAAAAAAATAATACATTTGAAAAAGAGGGTATTTTTCGTCAGTCGAAATTTGTTTCTGAGTCCTATGTTAATTAGAACTGGAGGTATAGAATTTTTTAGTTCCGAATCTAAGAGTATGAAGAGTTCTAATTTTCACTCTCATTTGCTACCATTTTTATTCACAGATGTTCAATACCACTCAATGATTTGAATTTTACATTTATTACCTTTATGTGCTATTAAAAACAAACTTGTGAATTTTTTAAAAAACATTTCCTCCTATTTTCTTTTTTGTTAGATTGATTCTTCAACTTTATGTTCCCACTTTCAAGGACTATTCAGACTAAACCACATAAGTAGCAAAGTGAGGCTCAATCAGAAAGGCAATTACGACTTGGAGGTTCATGAATTTAAATGACAAAAGTTAAGGATCCCAAACAAACTGTAGAATATCTCTTCTTCGGTTAATTAAATTAAAACGATTTGAAAAGACGAATGGAACGGACTGTGATCGCCAACAATGTTGAGCTCAATGCGTTCATGCTTACTTTTAAAATGCTTTCTTCTAAGGGCAATAAATCGAAGTTTTATTTTCGTGTGCAAGTTTTTTCTTTAAACATAAAACACAATACATCATGTATCTAAGTCATATTTTATGTATTTACAATTTTATTTATAGTTATAACTTTATTTTTTGAACACCATTGACACTACTTTCAAACATAAAAGGGAAGGTAATGGGCAGTACCTGCAGAAATGTAAAATGCATTTTGGATTCCATGCTAACAATAAGGAAACGCTAAAATTTGGTGCTTTCGTTATGCATAATTTTCAACGGAAACCAATAATCTTGCACAGTAAAACCTAAGTGCGGTAGATACAAAAATTAGCGCAAAATAAAAATGAAAAATTAGCTGATACTGATTATTACCTTAACACGGTAGTACATATCAAGAAATCAAACTTTTTTTGCCAGCTTCCTATTTTTTACTAAAATTATGAGCAGTAGTGTTATTTTATAATAATTACAGAATAAATGCGCTTTTTAAGTGACGCTCTGTTTGTATAATTAACATATAATAATTACCGGTCCCTTTGTCTAATGGTCAGAGAATTCTGCCTGAGACGGGGAGCTCTCGGGTTCGAATCCCACCTTGGGCACGGATGTACTCTTTCTCTATTCTGTCCTTGTTCTCTCACCGTGGGAATGTGTGTTGTGAATGGTTGCATGCACTATAAGCAGGTCCTTATGACATGTGTATTGAGCTAAAACGGATTTCCTTCTAAACGATGCTCGTAAAAGTGAAGTCGTACCTCTTCGCCTTAAGCCGGGTAGATGTACAGGGTGGTTATAAATTAACGTGAGGTGTTTGGAGCCCTCCAGTGCTTGAAGTACTGGGGGAAACGCTGCTAATTTCATGGGTACACATATGAGACCATGAGATTTTGATTTCTGAAATAGAAAAAATAGTTTAAAAATGGTCACCAGGGGAATTTTTGGCGCTACAAAAGTGTATTACTCTGATTGTCGAAGAATTAAAAGCTACTGACAAAATATGCATCCATTTTATTTGCAAAAATAGCTTTTTTATAAAAAATGTAGTACAATATGATCACCATTGTGAAGTTTCAAGAACTGGACGCGATGAAAACATTTTCCACGGCAGCTCGTAACATATCATATTGATTTCTCTGACTTTTAAACTTGCTATATCAGAAACATGTATTTGATAGACACAACACTTGTTAGCTATCCCCACAACCAAAAATCCCGTGGATAGAGATCGGGCGACCTTGGGTGCCATACCGGAAATCCTACGTCGATCATATTAAACCTCATTTGCAAATAACAATCATTTTTTCTTTGCGAAATTGCTTTTTACATCATTTTTTCAAATTTAACTCACGATATTCAGAGTAATACACTGTTACAGCGCCAAATTTTCCCCTAGTGTTTATTTTGTAAACTAATTTTTTGATTTCAGACATCAAAATCCCATGGTCTAGTACGTGCGCACATGAAATATGACAGTATTTCGCCCAGTACTTCGCGCGCTAGAGCACTCCAAACACCTTACGTTAATTTATAACCACCTTGTATCTACTCGGGCTCTGGTACCCGAGTGGTATAAATAATAGTAGAACGTGTACTGATTTCGTTATAGTTTGAGAAACTTTAATCTGTACATTGTTTAACTTTAGATGACTTTTTGTATGTTTAACGTATTAAGGTTTTCCAAATTAAAACACAATTAATTCAATAAATGAAAATACGAGCACTTTGAATATGATTTTTTTAATGAAGACTAAAAAAATAACGAAGAAAAAAAAACCGCATTATTTCTGATGAACAATTGCCTATGAAACTGTATCTTCTTTTATTTTCAAACAAAATTATCGAATATTCGCTTTTCTAAAGAACATTATTTCTACCCACATACGGTTTTCTTGTTATAGTATCTATTTTTGCTGAGAGGAAACAGAGCTATGTTTAGACAATAACTATTTATGTTGTATAAATCCGGCTAGACTGTCTTTGTCACATAGATCAATCGGCGATATTTTTGTCACGTAGTTTCATTTTCTGGTTATGTAAAAGGACAGAACGTTGAATGAAACTCTAAAAACTTCCGAGTGGATTTTGTTATCAGTAGATATTTGTGTTTGGATGCGTTTATGTCATTTTGAACTATATGTTGCTGCACAGGCAATAAAGTTTATACGATTTTTTTATTGGATAGGTATTTTATTGTTGCGTTATAATTTTTGCTATTTTTAATGAGAATTATTGCTCGAGAAAATCTAGTAGTTTATAGCTGCTATTATATTCAAGGCTATGAATTGCCTAGTGAATAAGAAACTGGTTCTCGGAATCGTAGGGTTCGGAGCTGGTTACTAGTTGCCACGAAATATCTGTCGAATAATGCCATCACCTTCTAAACGGAAGCCTTCCTACTGGTGCCATGACGTCACATCAAAAGACTGAGGGAAAGGAAATTTTGTGATGAAAATCGCTTCATGTCTCTGAAGTGGCTAAAGCTATGCAACTTTAAGAACTTATTCATTACACATAATAACAGGTCTATCCTTTTCTAGTTTCTCCAGGGGTGTCAAAGGGTACAAAAACAATGAAACTTCATCGAAAAGTAGCAAAAACAGCACTAATTTATATGTAAATACATTAATTTCTCAAAACCAGGGGGGAATTGACCCCCTGACCCCCCTAAATGCCGGGCCTTCATATTAACACAAATCGGGGGAAAAATCAGAAGCTTATTTTCTAGATAGCTCTCTTTCTTTCTTTTTTTTTGGGGGGGGGGGGTTCAACCACAATATGAGGACTTGTACTGATATAACGGATGTCTACAACTGTTGAAGAGATCCCATTGAACGTGCTGGAAGTTTTCTTTCTTAGAAAAGCGCTGATCGTGATAGCGAAAATCTGAACAGTGACATATTCAAAACCAAGTAGTATCATGTATGGTATGGTAAATGACACACAATTTTCTTTGTTTTCAATGCTTGTTTCAATAAGTGTGTCAATCTGTTTCAAAGCTCTGTCCCTTTAGGCCTTTCATTTAGGGGGGGGTCAGGGGAGTTCATTGCCCCCCCCCTAGCTTGGAGAAATCAATGTATTTACATATAAGGGGGCGTGGGTTTTGTTGCTTTTTGATGAGATTGCATTGTATCTATACCATTAGACCCTCAGTGGAAAAACTTGAAATGACGGGCTTGTGTCTCTTTTACACCGCATCTGTCATTACTCTGAACTCTGTATCATTAGTGTTAAACCTGAATGATGTGCTAAACTTTGCGTAACTTTAAAAATTTTTTAAAAAGAAAAAAGAACTAAGCTAGTTTACATAGTCTATCATTTAAAGTAATTTTCCCGTTTTCTAGGCAATAAAAAACTCAGAAACGGTGATAAAAAAATTGAAACTCTGAAGTTTGAGTTAGAACATATAAATCGTCAAAATATTTTTTTTGACACTTCAAAACTGTTTGGATATCTTCGCATTAAATTAATATTTTTCTTAGGTGAGCCTTACAATAACTCTAATGGCTTCGATAGGTCGATGTATTAAAACTGTACGCAATACTAGCTGTCCATAAAACCTGCACTTAGGCTATTTTTTGTTAAAAATGCTGCTTACTAAGCGCAATAAGTACCTGTTCATTTTGTCACAGTAAAAAACTGATGATCGAATGTAACTAGATAATAATAAATCAGATAATTGGTTTATCGAACACTAGAGGGATGAGATGGAGTTCATAAAAGCGCTAAAAGGATTGAATGGAAAAAGACAAAAGAATACTAGTGGAAGATAAATGTATGGAAAAGAGCCCATAATGGATCAATGAACGCGTTTGAAGAGAAAACACTTTGCAGCAATCATTGCAAAAGTTTTTTTTTAAACATACATAGGGAACATTTTTATTACTGAAAAGAGATGGTTCACATATATTATCGCACTGTTATACAAAACTTTTTAAATCAGAAAATGTGTTTTTTTAGATCGTATTAGAGTAATAAATGTGGTAAAATTCGTTACTTAATGTCAATGCATGTTTTAATATTTTTTATTTTCTTCTTCAGTAGCATAGAAATCGTCCCTACGTTTGAAGTTAATCTTCTCAGCTATTTTTAACTTGCAAATTAAGGGCTTAAATTCACTCCATAAATGCTGTATTCTGGGGTTAGTGAAAACAGCCAAGTTTTTCATTCGTTCAGTTTTTTCTATAAACAATGACCAATTATTATCTATTTCCATTTTTGACCTCAGTTGTCGTGTGCTTCTTTTACAAATTTGCCCCAGAATCTTCCACATGGTAGGTGCCCGGTGCTCCATCACCTGGGACGTTCACCGGCCTCTACACTGTTAAAGATTTTCCCGAAATTTTACGGTAAAAGTTACCTTCATCCATGTTGCCAGTACCTTTTACCGTAAAATATTTTTTTTTACTGTAAAATTTTACGAACGAGAAAATGAGAATTAAAAAGCGCGAATTACGTACGACAAGGATCGAACCTGCGACCGATTTTTTTCAAACTGCTTTACTATCCACGGTACTAGACGACACACATTAGGAGAGCAGAAATAGGGTGTCATCTGCATCTCACAGTAAGTCACGTGGTGATCAATTGGCACTGCAATCGTACTTTTTTTATTGGTAAAATTCACTCTAAATGTTTTCTGTACGGTAAACGCTAACATTTACCATAAAAGCTTCCTGAATTTTGAACAGTGAATTTCTTCGGGTAAGGCCCATGTCTTGTACACACACATGCCCCCACACTTCTTTTTACACATACACACTCCTACACACATACGCGCACGTACAAATATACGCCTACACACACACACACGCACACACACACACACACACACACACGCGCGCACACACACACACACACACACGTCATTGCGAAAACATACTTTGTATTCAAGATGTCAAAATTCAATTCATTTTTTTAAGTTTGTCAGTTTTCATTAGTTTGATTCAGCGGATAGCATTTGATCTACGGAACATTTTAATTGTTCTTGCAGTAGTTTCAATCTTTTAAACAGATTCTGTATACTGCTGTTATCTACCTACATCAGCCTACTGGAAAAAATAAATGCTGTGTTCCTATCTACACCGTCTCAGAGGTAAAAGAAAAATGACTTCAATCGCTTGCAATCAGTCACGAAATCAACTTTTTCATACCCATTTACTATCAATAAGTGTAGTCTTAGACACAATGTGCAAAATTTCCACGCTCAATCGATCTGAGAGGAAAGAATCTGAAACTCTGTTTTATTTTTTTTTCTCGCACACCGTACGTCAGAAAAGTGTTAAAAAATGTGTTTAACAGAGATTGAATGCTATAAACATTTGTAAAATATTAATAGAGTGACAGCGTCAGTGTTTGACAGGAGTTATATCATTGGTGACGCACAAAATTAATGTATTTATTAAACAAATCCTCAAAACATGCGCTGTATCTTAAGTTATATCCAAATTCCAGAGGACACTTACGTTACAGCTTTCATAAATTACTACAGTGCGCAATATTTTGGGAGCTTGTGAGGCTAATTTCTCTTAAGACTGTTTAATAACGCTTCTTCGATCAAATACCGGCTTTCTCACTATACATTTTCAACAGAGTATATAAAGAGGGATGTTGTCAAGATAAATTAAGCGAAAAACCTGGATTTCAAAGAATTTTTTGCTTAAAAATCCGGCTTTTTCAAGGTAAATATCTCTGATGTATACTTGAAGCCGCTTCAGTGTGAAAAAACTACAATAAACTAATTCATATTTACCTAATAATTGATATTATAAGATGAAACATCAATATTGGAATCACTACATCTTAAATCTAGTTTTCTGCGACACAGATATGCATTTGAAAATTATTTCTATCACCACACTGCAAAAATAATGTTGTTTTTACAGTATAATACAGCTAATTTTACAGTAATAAACTGTAAAAATTGTTAATTTTAGTTTATTACTGTTTTAAATTAGAACCTTTACTGCCAGTATTATACTGCTGTTTATACATTATAATACAGATAAATTCGTCGTAATAAACTGTAAAACTTCTGCTTCCAGTATTATACTGTAAAAACAACAGTTTGTTTTTTGCAGTATAGGGGAGACCGGGGCTAGGGGGTTGACCGGGGTACGTTGGCACTGTACCTTTAGTTTCAAGTACACAATGCCCACAGCGCTGCCGTCGTAATGAGACATACTCAGCAACCTGCTGCGTCATCTACAACCGTTTTAGTGTCTTGCTAGCGTGCGTTCGAAGTATATGAAATTTTTTGTGTTTTTTTTTCTAGTGAGTAAATTGTTTTTCCAAATTGCTTTTCGTTTTTCAGTACCCTTAAAATTTTTGTTCAAGTACTCTAAGTTTATGGTGGATACAGTGACTAACAGCCTGGGGATTGATGCAGTTACTGGATTCCCAGTCGTTTGTATTCGGAGTTGTCCAAAAAATGCCTTTGGGTCAGCTTGGGGTATCTTGGCATAGGCCAGCGATCTATGAAAACTCTTCCCCCCATGATGTTGGCGTGACATTGCATAGTTATAGATACCTACACAGACCTACCTGCTGTCCTTTCTACTAGTACGGGTGCTGCTGGTGTTGTACATGTTCCTACTACTTGTTAGGGGTAGTACTAAATGCCCCTATTGCGAGCTTTGAAAGGAGTGATCCTTCAATCCCTACTAATGCATCCCGCTCCTCCGAAACATGTCGACTTGTGACCTTAAAGACATTCAACCATTTGCAAAAGCAGGGCCACGAAAACGGACAACCAGAGGAAAAAACAGGAGGCACTGTACAATCCTAACCGGCACTCTAGTTGAAAATGAACTGGCAAAAGAAAAAGCTGAGAAAATAAAATAAAAACACTTTACGTTGAAGGGACAAAGAAAGAATACAAAAACCATGATACGAAATCAAAAAAATATTATAAAGAAACGTTCAAAGAAGGAAGATATTAGTAGCACTGAAGTTGATGAGCCTTTCTCTGATGCTATACCGTATGCTGATAGTGAGGATGGCTATGGTTTCTTGTTATCTCAGTACAATGATGAGAATAAAGATGAGTCATTTCTACTGGATCTTGTCTGCCCCAACCTTCCTACACAGTTCCCACCTGCAGATGAGACAGCATTAAATGCTGCTGTTGGAGTTGATTAGGTGAGTATGGAATAGTGAAGTATGGGTCACGCAAAAATATCCAGGCCAAATACTTAAAGTCGACAACGAGGAATTTTCAGTCTCCACTATGGTGAAAACTACAAAGTATTGGAAGCAGGGTTTCCAGACGTACCGGATTTCAAGGGACAGTCCCGCTGCTTGAAAAGTTGTCCCGCATCCCAGTGAACCTTGGTACGGGACGGCTTAAGTCCCGTATTCTAAACTAGGGGCAACGTTGTACAGAACGAAACATTATTTTCAGAAAAAATAAAGTAAAACAAACATGTGAAATAGTGTTAAGAAAATTGATTTAATCATAATATTTTTTTGCTCTGAAGTGTAATGGTTAGTGTTCTATTCAATTAAAGTAGGAATCATTGTGACAGTCAATTCAATAATGATGTCGTTCATTGTGAAATTTTGTAACTCCTTGTAAATGATTGTATTTGTACCTTATTATTTACGCCCTTCTCAAATTTTTCCATATTAAAGAAATATAAGTGTTCAGCTACTATTAGTCGCTAGATATTTATCTTTTGAACTTTTCTTTGTTTTTCTTTTATACTAAAAATGTAACGAATTGTTATTATTTTCAGCAAACAAATACGCATTTTGAAAATATAAAGATACATAATTTTTACAATGAACGGTAGTAATATAAACTGCAATGAGCTTTATGGCAAACTAAGGACACAGAAAAACTTGGAAAGAGTTATTACAGAAGTAAAATCAAGTAGTAAATACGATTTGAAAAAAGAGAGAGAGAGAGAAAGAGAATTTTCCGACATTATATTAGAATAATTATTATGTTATAATATTGAAAAAAAAAAACAAACTAGTTTTTCCCCCCTAAAGATATTGAATATGGATTTTTTATTTGTTTTAGGCTAACTTCTTATAGTAAGTTAAAGTAGTTGAGTTTAATTCTATGTCTACCCAGTTTGTAATAAAATTTTTTGTTAATGACTCATTACAATTATTTTGCACAGATTCAAATTTCTACACTGGTACGTCTAGCTTTTTGAAAAAGTACATACTAAACCTTAGTCATCAATAGAAGCGACTATTATATCTTTCACGTCACAGGCTCGTCATTTGGGGAACCAGGACGGGGTTCAATTGCCCCCCCCCCCGATTTTGGGAAATTAATGTATACAAATAAATGGGTGCAGCTTTTGCTGTTTTTTGGAAAATTTGCATCGCATATCTACCTTTTGCCCCCCCCCCCCCGAAAAAAATTCGGAATTACGGACCTGCGTCAAGAAGTTTGTGTTTTAAACTTTTCCCCTTAATATCCATAAAGAAAAATGACTATGCAATGGTAAAAAATAGTTTTTATTCATACGATCTTTGTGGTTTTTTTTCTTCATGTATATTTGAGACAAAGGTTTGATATTAAATTCAAGGTTGTAAAAATTCAAATTTAAGACTTTATCTCTCAATCCCCTTCCCATAAGGCTGTCCCGTATTTACAGTTCTTAAATCTGGCAACCCTGATTGGAATTGACCAGAGCTACCCGACTCTCATCCTAATCGAAGATTACCTCTCCATTCAGATGAGTAAGAACCCCTTTTTGCAGTTGACATGAAACATTTGTAACCTACCTACAATCCTCATACATGCGTTTTAAAACTTTGTTTTGATATATTACCTTATAATATATTTAAATAAATATTTAAAAAATAAAAAAATGTTGTATTGCTGCAAATTTATCATTTCAAACAATGTTATGCCAACATACCCCGATGCATCTGCCAACTTACCCCGACTCCGGGGAAAGTCGGTACTGTTGATTAGCCTTCGAAAAATATTTTTCACGAGTTTCCCAGTGAATTTTAGCTAATGCTCCTAGTGGTATTTTGTATCCTCTATTAGAGGCATAAATTACTTTTACCATACGTATATAAGAAAAAATTAGAAAAATCGAGAAGTAAAAGCTATGCCATCTAGCCCCGGTCTCCCCTATGTTTGTTTGTTTCATTTATGATGTTTCGGAGGATTCTCGTGATTTTTTCACCATAAACGGATACAAAAAATCAAAATTTTAATTTCAACTAAAAAGAAAAATACTTCCATGAAGAAATTGATCATTTATTTTCATTTCATATTACGACTTCGACTATTTATATCAACCGAAATAACAAACAAACTAACAGCAAGTTATAACTAACTCCGTTACATATTCTTTCAAACCCCAGCAAAGATTTATGTGTGGTCTAAAGTAACTAAAGTTTAATTCAACAGGCTTCAAAACATTTAAATAGATTACCTGTTTGCATAATTACTGCAACATTTCGTAACAGAGAAAGCATAAACTCACTACCGTAAAATGGGGTGTATAGGAACAGCGGGGTCAATCGGAACAAAACTTCCCGACCGTGCAAAGAAATTCTTCATAAATAATATATTGGGTATTGTGGTGTTGTAGTGGATGTGTGTGTGTGTGCAAAAATATCGCAAAATTTGTACTCACATGATTCCTCGGTGCTGACATCAACTTAGTAATCCATTGCGACGTATTCCAATGGAAATGAAGCACGAGAACAAAACATAATTGAAAAAAGTAATGTCCATTTTATTACCAACGTTCGCACATTATGGGAGACATTTTGCATCAAGTGTTAAGAACACCTGATGCGTCCACACACATCAAAAACTCAAGCTCAACTGCTAAAAATTCCAGAAATTTACCACGCTAGAAAAACAATGACAGTTGAAAAAGAATGTTCTCGAACATTCCAAAAGAAAAACCGTTGTGCCTTGCACATATAAGATCAAAACAGTGGCAGTTAGACTTCGGTACAAAGTGGAACAAATTAGCGTGAACAGAAAAGCTATTTTTAGCCCAGCCAAGCATTTCTTTTTTTTTAAACGGCAAGGAAAGTGAATAATTTGGAATCTTTTGTGATTTGCATTGCAAGATAAATAAAATCAAAGAAAGTGTGGGATGATTAATACCACATTCCCCCTTTAAACAGAACTAAGAAAAAAAAACCTTCAGCCACTCTTGCTGACAGTAACTAAAGAAAGGCTTGACTATTTACAAAAACAAATGAAATGTGCAAAGGCTGGCAAATTCAAAAAAACATTTTACATGATCTCCAAGTGTGCAATGTCCATAAAATCCACAACAAATCATGTACCAATTCCAAAAAAAAATTCCACGAGAACTTCCTTCTCTTTTTTTCCTTAAATTTTGTACAAGATGGATTATTCACATGCTGGCATACAATATCAATCCTTACAAAATGTAAATTTGGCACCTAAATTTTCATTTCTCAAAATCCATCATTCAATTTTCCAAGTATGGCTTAACTGAAGCAAGTATAAACAAATTTGTGCCACAAATTAATCATTTTCAAGTCAAATCAATTTTTCACTCAAATGACGAAAATTTTCACAGAAATATTTTCAACACATATAATGCCTGCCAACACAATAATGCCTGCCAAAAGATATTTACAAATTTAAACAAAATGATCATGATCAAACCAAAAATTTACAGTACTAGTAATCCTCTAGTTTAGGAACTCGTTTTCATATATACACACTTGCATGCATAACTTCATAAAATGACTCTTCTAAAAAAAAATCTGGCCAGTAAAAATCTAAACAAACATGTTTCTCAAGCATATTCATTTTCATAGACATATGAACTATTTTAAAAATGCAATAAGAACAAACAGTAAAAAAAGTTTGCCATGTAGTGACTTATCACTTAATCAAAACTATACCAATCATTCCATGAACTCAAACAGTACTCCAAGCAAGTCAAATTTTGACAAGGTACAAAGAAAAGTATCATTTTTATAAGAAAAAAAAATTGCCAAATTAGAAAATAATTTTGAAGTCGAAATAAGGGTATTTAGTGCACTATAAACTTTTGATATCCAAAATAAATGTACCTTTATATAAAATAATCAAAAATGGGGAAAAGCAACAAAACTATACTGTGATCACAGAATTTCAACATGGGCGAAGCCTTACAAGGAGCACCAAAAAGGAGTTTTTCACACAATCAAACTCAGCACTCATTCATTTTTTTTTTAAATAGCAAACAAAGCTGGCAAAATACTCAAATAAAATTTACAAGTATATACAGTACATTACTTTCATACCAAATTTCTCTACATTTCAATATTCAGTATCTCCACAACTGAAGTAACTTTTTATAAGTACCATACCTGAAATATCATCCCAACAATTTTCACAAAGATTTGAATATCTGAAAAGAACAGCAAAAAACACTAAACATTTTCTATTTTGACCAGATGAAAAATAGACGATTCCTTCGTCAGAAAAAAAGTGTTCAGTCTATTATGATGGGTATCTAAAGTCCAAGTTATCAATTTTTAATCTGAAAAAAAATTCACTGCATTGAAGAATGCTTCACATCATCCGAGTGGATAGCCAGGAAATATAAACATCAGCTAAATCATCCTTCAGTAGAAAAGCAGGACATCAGGATAGGACAAGGAGACGGGTTTAGCAGAGGGCCCTAACCCGAAAACACATCAGAAAGACATCCGTCCATGTCATCCAGGAAATCACATCAGACAAGCTCCATCGGACACCTAAAAGCAGTAGAGGTGCGCCAACCTCGATGAGCAAAACAGGAACGCAAGAGTACTGTTGAGTCCTCCAACAAGTCACTGACAGGATGCGGTGACCTCAAACTCCATCAGACAACAGGCTTTCTGAAGATTCAAACTAAAAAAACTAATAAAACTGCATGAAGTCATGAAAAAAAAAACTTTTTTTTTTGAAGAACTGATGGGAGATAGATAGGCATAGTTCATTTTTTTCTCTGTCTGAGCTGGTAGGGCGATCTAGGTCTACTGTTTGACAAGCACTTCTGTTGATCATTCTGAATTAATTCAGAGACTTCCGGAGAATTTAATTGTATTTCCGATGACTCATTATTATTATTTGGAATTCGAAGATTTTCAGTTGATATTGATGGAATCCCATTTTCAACAGGTGGACTTGGTACTGAATTTTCCATGATAACTGGATCATTTTGAACCAGTTCTTGTCTTCTTCTTTGTATTTTTACAAGTCGATTTACGTGCACCTTGGTGACTGGAGCGAACTTATTATTTAGAGTTTGTATCAATACTAATACTTGAGATATTTGTTTCTTGCAAAAAAATGGACCACTTACTGATGGTTTGAATTTATTTTTTGAGCGTAGATAAACAATATCCCCTGGCTTAATATTATGTGGTCTGCAATTTAAATTATGTTTTTCATTGTGTGCTAATTTCTTGCCAACAGAGTTTTCATAAACTCTCCGATAAACAAACTGCATTTGCTCCAAAATTTTGTGTAATTCAAAAGCTGAATCTAGAGAAGGGTTAATGTCGAAATTAACAACATCAGTTATTAGAGAAAGTTCTCGTCCAAAGTGAATAAGGTTTGGCGAAAATTCTATGGTTGAGTGAGTTGAGGCGTTATAACATGCTTTATGAACGTCCACCGCATAATCAAAATCTAGTCCTGCAGCTAGTAATGCATTTATGGAGTTTTTTAAACTTAAATTCACCCTTTCGCTTAAACTATTTGCTTGTGGGTTTGCGCTGCTGGTATGTCTTAATTGAATATTAAATAACTGATTAAATTTTGCAAATAATTCACAATTGAACTGACGACCAAGATCTGTCAACACAAGTTCAGGTCTACCAAACATCGTGACGTACTTGAAGACTGCCCTAGCTACAGAAACCGCAGTGATGTTATTCAACACATATAATTCCAAGTGTCGGGAGAATGCATCTATAATTGTTAATATATACTTTCCATTTGAGAATACGCCCACGATATCCATTGTAATTAGCTGTCCGCATTTGTATGGAGAGTAAGTTTCCATCAATTGCGCTTTTTTCAAGCGATGTGGTTTCACAACAATGCATTTAGTACAGCTAGCACAATAATTCAGACAATCAACATACATCTTATCCCAAAACAGGTTTTTAGAAAGAAAATCGTAAGTTTTTCGTATACCAAAATGAGAGTGGTGGGCAATGCTAAGAGCTTTTGGCTTTAATGCGTCAGGTACAACAACTTTCAAATTTTCTTGATCATTTTCTGATAAATTATCTTTGCAATACATCAAGAGTTGAGTGTGAGGATGAATACAAAATTTCTTGTGTTTATCTGAAGCCACACGATTCAGAATGTTATTATAGATACCCGATAATTTTTTATCTTTTAATTGTTCTTTTAGGAAAGTTGCGTTGGTTATTTCAAGCAATGCATCTTTTTCTTCACTAAGTACATTCAATACATTAATACATTGGTTCAAAACAGTACTAGAATTCAGATTAGATAATGAAAAATCAGCTTCCTTTTCTATAATTTGTGGAAAAGTCTGATCAGCTTCAGTAGTTATGTCGACTACCGGATTAATTTGAGTGTCACATAAAATTTCCTTATTAGATGTAATATCAATTGTATTTTTTGAAAAATCAGTCCTACTCAAATAATCACTAAGTAAATTGTCACAGCCTTTAATGTGTAAAAATATAAATGAAAATTCACTAATTGCCATAAGCCAACGAGTTGTTAAGGATGCAGGGGAAGAAGTCTTTTTGTAAAATTTTAAGCTTTTAGCGTCGGACAAAATATAAAATTGACGATTGAAAATATAACTTTTGAACGCTTGTAATGTTTTTGCAATGGCCATCAACTCCAATTTGATTGCAGGATATTTAGTTTCAGCCGGTAATAGCATTTTGCTAAAGTACGATATAGGTACGAATAAATCATTTCTCTTTTGCATAAGCACACCCGAAATAGCAAAGTTGCTAGCGTCAGTATTTACATAGAAGTCATCATTCCAGTTTGGTTGAGATAAGAATGGTTTCTTAAAAAAAATTTGTTGCAATTTTTGAAAATTTTCGTTTATGGCATCATTCCAAATAAATTGTCTCTTTGGATGCGTCAACTGATTAAGAGGTTGTATCAAGTCAGAGAAACAAGGAATTAAAGTTCTATAATAGGAACAAATCCCTATGAATTTTGTTAATTGACGTTTTGTCTTCGGTGTCGGAAATGACACAATTTTCTGGATGTTTGATGTTACGGGCAATATTTTATTTTTGGAAATGTTAAATCCCAGATAGTCTATGTTTTCAATAAACCATGTGCATTTCTTCGGATTGATGGTTACATTAAATTCACGGAGAACTTTGAATAATGCTTTTAACTTGTCTAGCATCTCATCTCTAGAATTACTTGCTATGACAAAATCGTCTTGGAATGCCATTATGGCTGTTTTACCAGTAGCTTGACATATAATGTCCGCAAGATGCTGAAAAATTGAACTGCATGTACGTGCCCCATATGGCAAACGACAAAAAGAGTAAGCACCCCAAGGTGTAACAAACGAGAACTTATCTCTGACATGTTCTGGTAAATTAATTTGGTGGTATGCCGCATGAAGATCAATCGTGGTAAAGTATTTGTATTGCGACAAAGAATTGATGATATCTTGTACTTTTGGCAACGGATAGGAAGAATGAGCTATCAGTGAATTAATCAGTCTAAGATCTAAGGCTAGACGATATTTTTGCACACCTGAATCATCGGTTCGTTTCTTCTTCACGAGCAACGCCGGAATTCCCCATTCCGATAATGAATGTGTGATTATATTTGCTTCTTTGAGTTCATTAATTTGTTTTTGAGCTTCAGCTTGTAAATAATAAGGAACAGGATAAGGTAAAGTTCTAATCGGGTATTCATGTAAAAATTTAAAATCAGCATTTACTCTATCAGTATGTCCAATTGACTTAAGAGAGTTAGAAAAACATTCAGTGTTTTCCTTCAATAAATTCTGAAACAATTTCAGTTCATTTCCTGACAAATGACTTAAGTCAAAATTTTTCAAATCAAACTCTTTGCGACGCAATTCAAGAACTTCAGGAGTTGCCTGAATAAAATTCACATCAAAATTCTCATTAGGAACATCAATTTCCCTAATGTCCTCAATGTATGCCAATGAACCAATTTTTTGGTGTTTGTTTACATGTATTCTGTGTTTTGTTTTATTTTCAACAAAAACATAAAAGTTAGTTCTTTTCTTTTGGTTTTCAATTTTCTGAGTGGATAAATCAATTTTGATGATTTGCTCATCAGCGTGTAAATTTTCAACAGAGGTATTTAAACCGAACACAAATTGCTGTTCCTTAATTTCTTCCTCGACATATACCTGAACATATGCATTGGAGTCTGGCTCTAACAAAATTTTGTTACATGCCCTTACAACTTCAATACCCATATTATTTACTGGTTGAGATGAGACGTGATGAGTATCATTGTTTACAAATAATTCAGAATCATCTTTCAAAAGTGGAAAGTGTATGCCGTCATATATCAAAACATTTTTAGTTGTTTGAATGGACATATTATATTTGCAAAGAAAGTCATAACCTAGAATGGCTTTATAAGAAGATTCCTCTCTCATATTAATTGTAAAGAAGTTTTGTCTGAAAAATTGATTTTCAATTTTGAATGAAAATTCAACACAAGATATGAAATCAACTTGAGAGTTAACAGTGGAAATTGTCAATTGCCGAGATAAAAATTTATATTTTATTTTATCTTTAAATGTCTGAAAAGTAGCGTGATTCAAAATTGAAATTGTGCTACCAGTGTCGCACAGACATACTAAATCCTGCGTACCAATTCGAATTTTGATGAGCGGTAACTTATTTGACAAATAATTTTGATCACTATTATCACTCGAACTCAACACAGCAGACGGAATAAATTCCTGAGCCTCCGGTGATAGTGTAACAACAGTTTGTTTACATTTTAATGGAGAAGTTTGTACTGAGGAATGTTTCGACAAAACAATTTTTCCAGTAGATTTTTGTTTCGGTACCTCAACATTTTTGTTATATCGAACAGTTTCTCCCTGTGAGAGCATTGTATCAGTGTACAAAGTCGGATTACCAGCGAAACCATGACATTGCTGGGGTTGAATGTTGTTTTCAGAAAATAAAGATCTTGGTTGACACCCATAATTTTTCACACATGGATAATACATGACATTTGTGTTATTACTACCCAGTGGCATCCAATGATTGCACTCCTGTGTATTATTATCATGTGTTCCCCCAAAAAGACTTTTCGGAGACGACTGTGTACCTTGGTCATTATAGTTAATTTCATGTTCTTTTTGACGACCAAAAGAGGTGTCCAATAAATTCGAAACATGTTTTTGAGCATTGTTATCATATTTATTTTGTGCATTATCCTGCCAAATATGATTTGTATGCTGTGGTCTACTAGAATTACGGAAGTTGTAACGCCTAGAATCATTTCTAGAACTATCAGAATCATATGCAAAATAATTTCCACGAGAGCGATCACCAAGTGGTACAAAATTTGCATTTCCATTTCTAAGATTATAAAAATTGGAATTTGTAGAAAAATTTCTACTTTGATTCTGTCTACGAAATCGAGTATTTGAAGCAATTGCTTTCTTAAATAAAAAACAATTCAGTCTAGTATGACCCACACGATTACAAAAATAACAAACAATTTTTTTAGACGTTGATCTCAAGTTTCTTGTATTTCTGTACCGTGTACTTGAAGCATATATGTTTTCTACTTCATTATCTGGTTTGTTTACACTATCTTGAATTACATCATTGTTTTCAACCAATTTGTTCTTCAGTTGTTCTTCTAACAATTCAATTTTGTTTTCCAATGTACTGACATGTTCTTCAGACAATTTGTCAGTATCGTAGGATTGTACAGTGTACATAAGTTCCTGCATAGCATTGACATGTTTCACAGCATTATCAAAAGATGTTATTTTTAGTTCAAGAATTTTAGCACGAAGATCCCGATCAATGCAAGAAAGAAATTTTTGTACACGAATTTCATTCAGAACATCAGTATTTTGTACATCAAAAACAGAAGCAGTAATGAGTTGAATTCTGTGTGCCAAATTAAGTATCGATTCCGAGGAATCCTTTCTAATGGAATGAAAATCTCTCATAGTGTACTTTTGTTTTACGGGCTTAAAGAATGCCAACAATGCATTTGTGATTGTGTTAACTTCGGTTGCACGACGCAACTCATGTGTTTCAAGAACATATTTTAAGGCGGCACCCATCAATTTGCTCTTGAGATAAAGAATTCCTCTTTTGTTATCCCATTCATTTATGCTTATAATGTCTGTAATTTGTTCAATGAAATACTCCACTTCACTTGGATCTCCCGAAAATGAAGTCACGTTGAGCAAAAATGGAGTTTTGTTTTGCGAATCCATGTTACTTGATAATGCTTGATGTGTAGCTGAATTTGTGTTTGTGACTTTGTTCCCCGTTTGGTTATTCTGTATTGCCTGACCACCATCAGCTGATACTTGTTTTCTACGAGCCATGATGATTTTTCAAAATCAAAAGCAATAGCAAAAAAATGCACTCAAAAAATTTTTTTTTTAAACTAACGAATCCAAAAATTTCAATTTTTGTTCGAATCCTGGTCACGGCACCATAAACTGTGGTGTTGTAGTGGATGTGTGTGTGTGTGCAAAAATATCGCAAAATTTGTACTCACATGATTCCTCGGTGCTGACATCAACTTAGTAATCCATTGCGACGTATTCCAATGGAAATGATGCACGAGAACAAAACATAATTGAAAAAAGTAATGTCCATTTTATTACCAACGTTCGCACATTATGGGAGACATTTTGCATCAAGTGTTAAGAACACCTGATGCGTCCACACACATCAAAAACTCAAGCTCCACTCCACTAAAAAAATCTCCAGCAATTTACCACGCTAGAAAAACAATGACAGTTGAAAAAGAATGTTCTCGAACATTCCAAAAGAAAAACCGTTGTGCCTTGCACATATAAGATCAAAACAGTGGCAGTTAGACTTCGGTACAAAGTGGAACAAATTAGCGTGAACAGAAAAGCTATTTTTAGCCCAGCCAAGCATTTCTTTTTTTTTTAACGGCAAGGAAAGTGAATAATTAGGAATCTTTTGTGATTTGCATTGCAAGATAAATAAAATCAAAGAAAGTGTGGGATGATTAATACCACAGGTATTTTTCGCCATGAATTTTTTTTTAGAAAGGTAAGATCATAGGAAGTAGGAAAAAATTACTTTTGTCAATCTGGCAACGCTACTGGCTTCTAAGGAGGGCTGCACGTGGAATGCTAGAAAACATCACATTTTCATAGACTGCAAAACTTCATATGCAAGAACAAACCTTCTTATATTTGAAAACTAAGAGTGGTATGTTTCAATTATACATGTATCTGAATAACAGAATACCACATTAGAATTTACATTTTTTATAAATTGTGTCATCAAAATGAAGAATTCTGAAAAATGCCATAGGGAAAAAATTTGCGGGGTCAATCGGAACACTTAGTTCTGTTGTTCCAATTCAAACTTATTTGAAAGAAACTGTTTGAAAAATCAAGATTCTAACACCAATTCTTCTAATCAAAACTAGGACAAGGATTTATTTATGTTTATCCCTTCTCGTGAGCAACTAAATCTTAGAATGACAAAAAAAATGCAGATTTCAAAAGATTTTTTCTCCAGGAGACTCCTTTTTACTTAAAATACGAGCGGGAAAGTCACATAGACTTTATGTTGTAAAAGTCCAGCACACAGACAGTGATGAATAAGCGAAAAAATCTTTCAGGACAATCCCCGAAACCCAGAGATTTTAAGAAACTAAAGAAAAGGGAGAGTTCATCCCAGGAGATGCTATGAAAAAACTTAAGCCAAGACACACTTGCTAGTTTTAAGGACAAGGACATATTTGTGGACGACATGAGTGACTTCCATTCATGTTAAATCTTTGTACTTTAATTCAAAAGCATTTCTTAAAATTAATTCTAATTTTTTATAAGTTCCAAATTATTTTGAATTTTGACAAATTAAAAACGTTTACTGGTATTGAAATGAAACATTTATTTGACAGTAATTATCTGTTCTTATTCTCCCCCATCAATATTACTCATGTTTGTGAGACCTATTACAGGTTAAATTGAAAAAAAAAATAAAAATTTTAACATGTGTTCCGATTGACCCCTATCTGCGAGGTGATTCGGAACACCCCTAAATTTCTATATATATGAATAATAACTATTCGAAATGTTTTGTCTTTGCTTGGAGTATCAAAAGTAAAGCAAGACCGAAGTTTTTACCTAAAAAATCAAATTTTAAAAAAATCTTTTAACTGCTTTTTTTACAATTAAAGCTGAAAACTGTTCCGATTCACCCCATTTTACGGTACTTAGTATCCAATAGATTTCCAAGGCCGGAAAACTGATTAGGTATATATATTCAATGTTTCAAGGTGATCCAGAATTATAATTATTAACATATTTATTTGCTAAACGTTACACATTTAATTTACATACTTTAAACATTAGAAATTTGTGTTGAAATGAAAAAAAAAAAAAAACTGAACTTAATAGCACTACAAGCAAAGTAGTCAGATACTCTCAACGAGAGCAATATATAAGCAAGATTTTTATGCGTCAAAGGTTTTATTAATTCCGATTTCTCTGCGCATAAATATACTTAATAGTTATGGTAACCGTCATCCGTTTAGCTATCTTCATTATTACAGAAATTATTTGTGCTCGGTTCTTGGGGAGATATAAGGGATCATTATGTGAGATAAGGAGCTTAACTATACCAAATGATGATTATCTAGAGTTGGGCGACAAACAAGGAGTTTAAAAGAAATACCTTACTAGTTAGCACTTTGTGTAAACTAAAATAAATAAAGTATTACGACAGAGGTTTAAAAAAAAGGGGCATGTGCCAAAAAGTGATTACTTTGGTAGGTCAGTTGGGGTGTGTGTGTGTTGTTTTTTGTCTTTGTTTTTTTGTTTTTTTTTTTTAAATCTTTTAAAATTTACGAATTTTTTCTTTAGCTAAATTTTTTTGGGCAGCCCCAAAAAATTTTTTTATATAACTTGTTCTTC